>FN648459.1:124693-213446 GCA_000310025.1 Ectocarpus siliculosus
AGATTTTTTTGTTTTTTTTTTGTTTCCCCACGTCCCTTGGGGGGCAGGGGGGCGATCCCCCGGGTAGGTGACCCGGGGACCCCCCCCCCCCCCTCAACTTCGTAGTTGGTGCTCCGTTGACTTCCGACGTCGGACGGACAAACGTTTTTTCGCACTCATGCACATTCATTCTGTTGGTAGCTTGCGGTGCGATGTTAGGATCAAGCGTGCGTGCCATCCGGCACGGCTGTGGGTGGGCCCTCTTAGTCTGTTCTTGTAGTAGTACACTTTATCTTATAATTGCGAAGCTACAGCTGTTGAAAGACAAAACAAAAAACGCTAGATGCTGTATTCAATCGTCAAGTGACCACATGCTTGCCGAAGCGAATAGTTCACCGCGTTCGATACAGCGGCCACACGACCTAAAAAAAAAAACACACCCCAAAAAAGAAACTGCACAAGGAGAGCAGCGAGACACACAACACGGACGTTGTATGGACCACACAACTTTACAAGCTGGGAGTTACCTCCAAAAATAAACACACTACGTTTCCAGAAAATGCACGATTTTTTGCAACGAGACACACAACACGGACGTTGTATGGACCATACACATAGCCATGCTGAATGGTCGTTCGTCAAACGGGCTACTACAGGGCAAAAAAAAAAGTCGCCCGGCATCGGTGTCAGGCCGAAGTATATTTTGGAGCATGGGCTCAGCTCTCCTTCCTGCTCCGCAAAGTACGCACGCATGTGACGCTGCCCCAAACATTTTTGCACTTACATTTCAGCAGGTGTCATTCAATTCTTATGCAATGCTTGTTTCCTTAAGAGGAACTTCACCTACAAATATTTATTGCGTGTAGCACGCACAAAGCAACGTACCAATGCTTTCTTCGCCTTTCACGAAACAAGTATCCCACGGTTTTACGAGTGGCGTGAAACAAAAAAAAAAGTTGCCACCGTACCGTCCCGCCCGTCCTTTCAAACCTAGAATGGCAAGTGCTTCGGCCTTCCAGGAACCACATCGACATGCATAACCAAGTACGAATGCAAGGGACGCCAAAACCCGAAGGTATCGAAAACACGTTGTGCTAAACGAATGTGTCCCAAAAATATTTGGCGATGAAGCAGGTGCGCCACCTGGATCACCCCCACAGCAACGAGCCCCCCCATATCCCCACCCAATTCCCTCTCGCTCTCATCCCTCCCTCATGCTGCGAGATATTCCTCCACCGCTCCGTCAACCTGCGACATGTTAACAGTCGCAAAAATAAGCGAGAAGGGCGATCGGGGGGGGACCGGGTGGGCGGAAATTGCACGGCAATACTGCTACTGTAAAACGATTTTTTTTTTTGCGCAAGCACTCGAGACAAGGTAGCAACAACGTTGGCAGATGGCACACAACTATGATGGGGGCGTGGGATAGCTCAGAAAAGGCGGTTCCTTCCTACCGATGCCAGCGGAGAATAGGATTAAGATATCATCGTGCAAGTTCGTTCTGTGGCGAGAAGAAAAATCAAAGGGGTTGGCTGCCTGAATCGATTCTGGCGTTCGGAGATCACCTTCACTATTTCGTTCTTGAAGTCCTCCAGAATGCCGTAGTCGGTACCCCGTTTCTCCGCGCTGTATCCTCGTTGTCGAGCTCTGCTTTCGCGCCAGCTGAGTCCTGTGCTCTCAGGAAGGCCTTTCCTCTACCAGCCGTCCACTCGGGCACGCGAGGAAGACACCATTTCTTAATCTGCTCTTCCGGCTGCAATACGTGCGATCGCCCCCTGCAGCGGCTTTTTCGCCTTGAAGGCGTAACAAAAGTGGCCACGTTGCGGGACGCTCAAGTCAAATGTTGTAGCATTCGCACCTCGAAAATTGGCGGGTGCGGGGCTAGCAGAGAGCGGTAGGTGTAGGATCAAACCTACCAGTATTTTTCTCGCTTCGTGGCCACGCACATTTGGTGACGACAATAGCCGCAGGGTGGTGGAGGGTATTCTGACGAATACATTGTACTGCTGTACCAAACAATCCGCCTCCTGTCTCACAGGGATCGCACGCTGGCAGAATGGCTGCAGCTGTGGATAACACGCACAACGCATGACTGCGAAAATATGGTGTACAAATTGTGTACATAGTATTCATGTCAGATTACCAAAAAAAACGATTTAACAATGCTGCCGACTTGACTGACAGATTACAGCAGGTTTCGGAGATAAGCAGTAGTTTCGGCGACGCAGAAGTAGTATCTGCCCAGGCAGACTACTGCTGTACACCGACGCAGTGGGTAACAGCAGCGCAGTGGCACCAGCATGCTTCGAAATGTAACGTACAGACAGAGTCAGAGGCCATGATACAAGAAAAGCACACATGTGGGTACAGCAGATTTTTGAACCAAGAATACCACCAGACACATGCGTCGATATGCAGTGCGAGACGAAGAGTTGGGGTGATATTGCGGGTGCGCGAGTGGTGCGGCGAGACAAGAGAGCCGGGACGAGAGCGACAGACACACACACACCGGGCGGCACACCAGGCGGACACACCAGGCTGACATACATAATCAGATGACGAGAGAGACAGAAAACTACTTCAGAAGTAGCTTCTCACACACCTGCTGCTGCAACCTCGAGGCCCGAGACATGATGGCTTCTCCTTTCAACAACCTGGCTGACGATATCCAGCAAGGAGGACATGCTCTCAGCATCTTGCTGCTTCGCCCTTGCTTGCCTTGGCCTGAGGTGTTGTCTGGCGGCCTGCCGAGCACGGAAAACCGAAAGCGGCTGGACCTACAGCAGCGCCGTTAATCGCCCTGTTCGCTGCATCCAGCCGGGATTTGCCCTTGGTGACCACTAACCCTATCTATGTTGAGCCCTCCCGTGGTGTCGCGCGTGTGGGGACGTTGTCTGTGGAGTGCGTGGTGGGATTATAGGCGCATGCCCACTCGCCATCACACGCGGCGAGATTTATTTGGAAAGTTGCCGTGCAGCGCGTTTGAAATGAATCTTGCTGGCTTCCAAATATTTGGAACCGTAATTTGGAAATTGGAACAGAGATTTGGAAACGATTAAAACGGCCCTAAGGTGTGTAATCGGGTCGGTGTCCAACATCCATCGTGTCTGCCGTGTTCCTTCCCGCGTCCCGCTACTCTTGTGACCTCACCGCTGCGTGCATTAGCACGGGGGGGGAGGGTGCAGTAAGATACCCGGCGTACCGCAGTCCCTCTCGCCACGCCGTTCAGATAGGTACCCTCCCACACATGGGATGCGGTTCATCCCAACCGACATGTACTCTCGCTGAAGAAATAATTCAACGGAAGAAACGCGCTGCTGTACGATAGCAGCCATTGTACCGCACGGGGTGGGGAAACCTTGCGGCATCGGACATAACCAATCGACCCGCGGCAGTGGGGCACGAGGCGTGTGCTGTCAAGAGTATGCACATGGTGCAGGTGCCTTGTTCTCTGTTTCCCGCGGCTCACTCGGGACTACTTGCCGGTACCTGGTCTGTGCCGCGCACAGACGGGTAAATAATGTTGTAGCCGAATGCATCGACGATAATATGCTCACGTAAGCTATCGTCTCCATGTAGTTGTTTGCTCTTAGCCGAGGCACAACGAACGGCGATCTTTCGGCACGCAAAGTGATCGGCGCTGAGGACGGACCTGAATCGGCCTGTAGTCACGAAAGGGTTAAAGGTACCAAGAGCTCGTTCTGTGACAATATAACGAGCTACGATGACATTTACATATCGAACGATAGCTAACATTACCATCTATCTATCCCGTAACGAAAAAAAAGAAAAATCGTTATTAGCGACAAGGTACAGCGGTAGCAGTTTGCCCAAGTTGAAGATGGAATATTGAGGGAAAACACGGCCCGGAGGGTGTTAACGGCTACCTTGAATACTAGTGATTGCGCTCGTTCTACTGCTTCCCAGAACTTCTCCTTTGGCACAAACAATGAGGATGGTACTAGCGAGCGTTTGAGAAAAACAAAATCATGCTTACCCGGGGACAAAAACGAAGAATCCCCTGGTTTTCGTTTGACTGTTTATAGAAAAAAGAATAAGGAGGAAGCAACAGCATCAACAATGCCACGCGACGGGAGGTAGCTTTACCCACCATCTGTCTCGTACAAGGTTAGATGCCATGGGGTATCGTGAGTGTGGAGAAAAAAGGTTGCAACTGCCCTCTCCCGCACGGAACAGCCCGGAAAGCCGCGCAGCCCTGCTCTGATCGTCAGTCCGTTCACCGGTCGTCACGATCGGCAATTTCTCTTCGAGCACCCAACGAGCCGGCCTGTTTATAGCTTGCCGGCGAGCAGAGTCTTCTGGCTACAAATAATGGCCATGGTCTCGGTGGTAGGGTGCCGATAGCCCCTTTATGAGCAGCGTGCAGCAGGTCGTGCCGTACACTTGCTTTGCAGGGGCCTCGCGGCAAGTGCTCCAAGCCTTCGAAGTCTTGAACTCCTTTCCTCTTTGATTTGATTTTGAAAAGAAATCCCGCGGGGACTTCTTCCCAGACAGAGGAACTTCAAGAAAAAAAAAATAAAAAATCAAAGGACGTCGTCAGGAGGTAGCAGATATTCGACCAATCAGATCTCGATGCTAATTCGATTTTTTCGATTTAATTTTCGGCACTTCGTTAAAATACGCCCTTAGCGGCTGAAGAAAAAAAAAACGAGAAAGGCTGGAATATCGTACGCCACCCTGGCGCCGAACGCTGTAGAGGGCTCAGTTTTTATCCAGCTGGAGCAAACTTGGGCTTAAACGATCGGCATGGTCCATGACAACAAGGAAAAAAAAAAGGCATTCCCCGATACTGGTGGCAAGATATGAATTTTTAAACCACATGGCCGTTAACACCCGGGTGGCCTTTAATACCCGCCTCTATTCAACACCTCCAAAACACGTGGCGAGGAATATTCGGGATTGGTCGAGATACGGGACCCCCAATGACCGTAGCGTAAGCAGCAATAATCGCTCCACTCAATCTACAGGCGTCGAGAACGAACCAACGCAAGCTCGCGATATAACAACGCGTCGTTCTGGGCCCGACCCAGAGCCTCGTCAGATATTTCCACCGAAGATAGGAACTTGTAGAGCATTCTAACTGCAGATCCAGGCGCGCGATCGACCACGCTCACGATGAAGAGGAAAATAAGTGTTCCCGCAACGCCGCCCTGACGTTCGCCCGCCGCCTGCCGCCGGTTTGCTGCTTATACGACTCCAACCGCGACCAGATGCCGACACGGGCCTCCACGCGGAGCGGCAGGACCGCGGCTGGGCAAGTAGGGCGAGGTCGGGCGGCGACACCCCCGACACCACGCACGAGGAGGTCTACCGCGCGATCGGTGGCGAGCTCGACGGCTCGCCCCTCGACGCGCAGCGGGTCACGTACTCCCGCGAGGCGTCGAGCGGTATCTTTGTCGCGAGCGCGAGAAACAGGCACCCGCGGCGACCCCCCCGCTGACGAGAATGAGCTCACTCCTCTCCGCGGGCGTGTGGACGGCCTGAGGGAGGAGCTGCAGCGGGAGCGCGACGAAGCTGCCGGCGATCGCCAGCAGCTTCAACCATCGATCGACGACCTGATCGCTACGCAAGCAGCAGGACCTGGCCTTCAGAGGGGTGCAACTGGTGGGCACAACCGCCCCGCCACCGGCCTCTCGGGACGCCGCTGTGCCAGCGCCGAGGCTGCTAAGGCTGCGGCAAAGCATAGGGCGCGGTTTCAGGGGGACCTCCGCCGGGTAAAAGCGTGGCACATCCTCGGACGGCCTCCGGCAGTTGCAAAACTGTCGCAGCCGGAGTGGCAATCCTTGCCTCGCAAAGGCGTGTTCTGGTGACGAGAAATTGGCGGCAACGCTCGACACGCTCTCAAACGTCCGGGTAGAAGACCGTGGTCGCAGCGTTGGCCACGGCAACGGGGGAGGGTGCGGAGGAGAGGCGCGCGCCGCTGGCGAGGGCGGCGTGAGACCCAAGGCCGCTGATTTCTTCACCCACGGGAAAGACAAATAGGGGCGCGGGCTCACCAGCGTGGCGGGGGGGGGCTACCTGGGTTGGCAGCGCACATGCGAAAAAAAATCGAACGGCAGCACGCCGGTCTACACGAGGTTGGCCCGGGGCAATCAGCAGGCTCAGGTCCTGGGACAGGCAGGACGGGACTCTGTTGCCGACGTCTTGCCATCCAGCTCGTCGAGCACTCAGTTGTCTAGAAGGACTTACACGTCAGGCTTCAACTCTTGGTGCACGTTGCGGAGGCTGACGGAGAAGCCCAAGTGTCTAAGGCAACGTGCCAGGGACCTTCATGTGTGGGAGTTGATTGACTCCGTAGCTTGGTGTTTCGAGTCTGAGGGTAATCTAGCGAGCACAATGTCCGGAAAAATCACGGCTGTGCAAAACTTTTCATACTTGCAGGCTGGAAGCTTCGGTCGAGCTAGACTTGTCGTCTCCGATGTTGAAATGTGCGCTAAGGGGGATGGCGAGGAACCACGAGGCTTTGGGGACGGTACGCCGTGTGCGCCTGCCTGTGTACTGGTGTATGCCGCTGGACGGGGAAAGCGCAAGGCAGAACTGGGGGGAAGGGGGCAGAGTGATGTGGCTGTGTCTGTGCCTGTCCTATCTCTTCATCACACGGTCTGATGAGGTGTTCGCGAATGACGCGGGAAGGGTGCATGAGGCACACCGTCTGACGAGGGCGGACAAATCATTGTTTGCCGACGGGACGCAACTAGACTTTAGTCACTATCGTAGAGCAGACCGTGTCGAGATGAGGTTTGGAGGGCACAAGGCCGATCAAGAGCAGAAAAGCAACATACGGGTTCGTACGCGAAACGAAGTCACTGGACCGCAGTCAGGTGTGAGAGCACGCGGCGGCGCGGTGGCTCTTGTGGTGGAGCTATTGTTATGTCATGCGACGTTGCCTGACTCCGCTCCGTTGGCTTCGTACCGTAGTGGAAGAGCAGTGAGAGTAGTGAGGTATACTGCTGCCCTCCGTGCAGTCAGAGAAGCGGTAGCGAAGTCGGGGTGTAACCCCCAGGAGTACGCGTTGCACTCGTTGCGAATTGGAGGCGCGACGGCCCTTGCATCGGGCGGAGACATCGCAGAACGAGTGATTCAGAGAGAAGGAAAGTGGAGGTCGATTGCCTACAAGCCGTACGCACGAAACAATGTAGAGGATTCGCGGCGAGTGTCACGGAACTACAGACGGCAGCAGGATAGTATCGAGACAGCCGGGGGAGGGGACCGTATGGGGAACGCATAGTTGACTTATTCGGTAATCGTCCAGAAACTGACCTCGATGTGGGTGTTGTAGAATGGTGTGTACCATTTGAGGACTTGGTCAGTTTTGGGACTCCTGCGTTTGCAGTCGTAGTCCCCCGGCTAGTATTTGTGGGGAGAGAGATGGATTTGTAACAGTTGACGCCGGCCTTCGCAGCTAACGCGGCCGGAGAGACGATGAGCGTTTCGTGCGTCTCTCTCCCCGACACGTAGCCTAGAAACCGAAGAAATAATGAAGCAATTCGAAAGAAAACAAAATAAAAGGAAGGTTTGTTCGAAGAGCAGATAGAATAACTGGTGTTTATTTTGTAACAGTCGAATTAGAATTTGGCTTCATTTTCTATCGGAAACCCAGGGTCACGGTGTTTGGATTTATTATTGTAGTCTATAGCCGGGGGTGTCATTCCGTGATCGAGTCCACGCAGGGGCTGTAGCAAAGTCGGGTAACGTGTGAGAGCTACAGAGCGCGTGAAGCAACGGAAGGACAGCAGCAGCCGCCTAACGCAGTATCGGCGGCAGTTTAGAAAATCCCGCCCTCCCATCCGTTTTCTTTCGAAGGTGGGGGCGTAAGTTCGGGAATATTCGGTATCTAATCGGGTGTTGTAGAATGGTGTGTACCATTTGAGGACTTGGTCAGTTTTGGGACTCCTGCGGTAGCAGTCGTAGTCCCCCGGCTAGTATTTGTGGGGAGAGAGATGGATTTGTAACAGTTGACGCCGGCCTTCGCAGCTAACGCGGCCGGAGAGACGATGAGCGTTTCGTGCGTCTCTCTCCCCAACACGTAGCCTAGAAACCGAAGAAATAATGAAGCAATTCGAAAGAGAACAAAATAAAGTGCGTCAATGTTGGGCATATATATGTAGCTGTTGTAGGCATTTCGCGTTAGAACGGAAAGGCGAAGCACGGGGTATTGCTTGATGACCGCGGTCGGTGTTGTACTGCTTTTTACACGTAGCAGGGGAAGAGGCAAGCAAACGATGTGTAGGTGTGTGCTTCTTCACGGCATGACGGCCTTCCGTACCCGTTGCATGGCCGGGTTAACGACATCCTGGAATTGTGTGGTGACCTCCTGCAGAGCCCATATACACAAGACGTGCTGAGGGTGATGGTTGCTGTTTACATTGTGGAGACACAGCAGTTCTCTGTGCTGCCAATGCTGTGCTCCTGTGCTTCGGTGCCGGGATGCACACGCGGCTGTCACGCGTGTTTTCACAGAGTGACCAAACCCCACACTCGCGAACTCGCCAACGCGCGACCTAACTAACGTCCAAACCCTAATAACACATGTGAGACGTGCGTGAATTTAGGTCCACACTGATCTGCCGTGTACACATGCCACAACGAGTGTGTGTGTGCCGTGTACACACGCCACAATAGATGTGTGTGATGTACAGCGGCTACACGGTAGAACTAACCGTTGGTTGCCGCCCTGTGTATGTATCTGTGCGCTGCTCAAGATACCGCATGCCTAGAATTCCTCGCCACATTCATCCGATCACGACCATTGCTCGAGTGAGAGAATACATGTTCCGTTGGTCAAACGTTTTGGTGGTCGGGGGCAGCCCAAAGGCTGTCGTATTCAGTTTCACACAAACTATTTGCAGCGCAAGCAAGGGCGCACAAAAAACAAAATGCGACACCTAACCCTACCCCGGGAGGGGTGGGTGTGATTTTTTTTTTAATATATTTTCGTAGAGGCTTTCTTTTGGCGTTCTCCTTCTCCATTGCGTGTGCTTGCGTGTGGTGGTGTTTACGGCACGACGTGCAAGCAGCACCTTGTTACTTCATGTACTGAAATAAGTTGTGATGGGCTGGGGACACTTCTTATTTGGTTTTCAAGTCTTGAAGTACAGCAGTAGTGCTTGGGGACAACCCCTCAGCTACAAGTAACTTAGAACTTCGCAAGCCTCTGCGACAAGTCCACGACATTTGACCTCGGTCGAATGTGGCGAAATGGCACAACCAAATGACACATACCCATGCGTCGAAACGTCATCATTCCAACCTTACTCAAGCCGGCAACATACCGAGGAGGGGCTGTCGATGAGCCTACGGCGGTGGAATCACCTTCGCCACGTGCAACACGCATCCACAAATAATAGCAATTTGTCTTGCATGGTACTTATTATTCACTCCCCGAAGCCCCTCCACCTCCCCCAACAAGACGAACCGCCGTTTCTTCGAGCGCTTTCGCGTTGAGCGCCTTCGCCCTTCATCCTCTTCACCCCTCACCCCCACCCCCTCCTTCTCCTCCTGTTCCTCCTCCTCGTGCCCCTCCTCCTCCCCCTCCTCTTCCGACCCCGAGCTCTCATCTTCAACCGAGTCCCCCGTCTCCGCTGAGGACTCGTCTGAGAGTGACCCGTCTGTACCATCAACCCCCTCCGCCCCCGGCGAGACCTTACGGCGTGCTACGAGGGCTTTGCCAGCCGTACTCTTCTGGTGTGGGACCTTTCGGCGTGTGACGGGGGCTCTGACAGCCGTACCCTTGCCCTTTAGCTTTCCCACCACCGTCGCCTTCTCAGTCTCGCCTACGGCAAAGCTCTTCGTGATCTTCGCAGTGTTCGGATCTGTTTTGCTCAGCTCCAACGAAATGGCATGCTCCTGGTCTACGTGGTGGGACATGGAGTACTTCTTCCACACCCACTTTTCAGGGCTGCAAAACAAGCACTTCAGGGGTACGTTGGTGCAAGGTGTAGAAGTCGTGAACTTCGACCCCTCTTTTAGGCCGATAGCAACGAGACTTGTTCGCGAGTCCAACTTGGGCGCAAGAGAACCGTTGGAGTGTATCTGAGGCCCAGCCTTCCCCGTCTTTGCTTCGACAACCCACGTCTTGCACTTCTCCCCAATGTCCCCGCCACAAAAGCCGCACGTGTTGCGCTGCCGTCGGTCCTGTGGGAGCGGCATTACCATCAACACAAATACATTTAAAACAAAACGTTGTCATCGTTCCTGCAGGTATGGCCAACTTGGAATATCAGGCAGTCCTTTGAACTCACAGAATCATATACAAAGTGCACTTGCTTGCGAGCGTCTTACCTCATCCTGAAGGATGTGTCCCCCCGTGTGCTGCAGCAGTAGTTTCGCGGACACCTCCGAGAAACACAGCGGGCACTCCACTTTCCCATCCACAGAAGCGGCCGGAACTTCCTCCGCCCCGAGAGCCCCGCCCGCCATGCAAGTGAGGTTGTCATGAAGAGGAACAGGGGCGACTTGGTTCCGTGGTGGAGGTCGCACGTCAGGAACCGCCGCCCAACCTTGCACCCTTCCCACTTCAGCTTGAAGCACGTACTGTGTGGTGATCAACTCGTCCATGCTGAACACGTACTTCTGCTTGCCCATCTCCAACGTCGGGTCCAGTTCCTCGACAAGGTCAAGAGAGCAGCTGTAAGTAGTCGCTGTGTGCAGCTTTCGGTTCTCCCACTCAAACGTCGAACCATCGCCGTCACCTCCGACCAGCCTCATCCTCGTCAGCTGCCCCTTGACCACCTGACCATCTGCGGCCTCGCCGCCAGTTGCTGGTGGCCTAGATACGACTAGAACCCCCACACAGTAGCTCACGGGTTGGTGACGTCCTGCGCGAAACCTGAATAGCGCCGCAAACGGGAAGCCGATCTGCAACGCTGTGCCCGAGTCATCCAAGCAAGTGCTACCCTCCGCCAGGCGTCCGCCTGCCGGCGTCGTGAATGCCCGCACACGTGCGAGCCGATCTCTGGAGACCTTGCCGGCGTGAGGCCCAATATACTCTTTAACCGCGGAGGCCTTGAAGATCTATCATTAACGAAAAATAACACCGAAAGGTACGCGCCGTGGCCGACAAACAGCGTGTAAAATAGAGTTCGGGATCAGGTTTACTTGCATCTGCGTGTACTGCAACGGTGCATGATTGACTATTCCAACAAGTTGATTGATCCGCCGTTGAGAGACGGAACAATTATCTAATCGTTCTACTGTACATACTGTGTCAAGTTGCGTAGTAGGCGACGCATTCGCACACATCGATAAAGCTGCATGCACGCATTGATACTTTGCGCGACATGCGTGCAGCGAGGATGGACAAAGTAACGGGTCTTGCGAGGTCTTGAAATGTTGGTAAGCACAAAGTGAGCAGTCCAAATTACTCGAGTATGCAACTGCGGACACCGACCGCCATCGCCCTCAAATGTGTGTGGTCGACCTCTCGTGCTGGTTCACATGAAACTGGGTCAGCCCTTCACCGGAGCCGAAATAGTGCTGGCACGTGGTGCAAACCCAGTCGCCACGAGTATTCTTCTGAGCGATTTTCGCAAAAGGCGAACGCGATCTGCTCACATGCGATGGGCGTGTGGAAAGTGACAGGCAAGGGCAGGGGACACCGATGTAAAGGCCAGTTCTGCAGAGGCACGAATATCTCCGTGGCACACAGCCTTGTGGTTGGTACCGGTCTGCGTTTCGCGCATTGTTTTTTCTCAAACATTGTCACAAGTTGTGCTGCTCAGCTACCGCTGCGGCTTCTGCCTCTGCTGTTGAGGCTCCCGCTACTGCTGCTTCCAGTTACATGGGAAGCAGCACAACACACACGCAGCTGCCGCTGCCAGCTACACGGGCAGCAGTATAACCACGTTTGGTGTGTACAACACGACGGCAGTTGCATCGCGAGGGCTTCGCATTCGCGCACTCTTGGTTGCGTCCAACCTTGGTGTGTGTTGTTGTGTGTGTTGTTCTTGCTATTGCTGCTGCTGCTGCTGCTGCTGCTGCGAGGCAGATTATAGCATAATAATGCAACCAAGGCAATCTCACAAAATGGGCTTCATTCCTCTACACTCACTCTTCGTGCTTGTGCGAAGCCTCATGCTGCAAGGCGGTGCCCTCGTCGACTCCTGGACCGTCGCCGAAGTTGTGTCCGCAGCGGCAAACAAACTCCATGCCATCCGCTCGCTCTCGGCAGACGCGGTTTAGCCAAGCCGTCTTGTCGAAGGGAGTTGTTAGGAATCCCCTCCCCTATAAACTTGTTTATACAGGAAATTGTGTGGCGTTTGGGGGGGGGGATGAGACCTTCGTCCCCCCCGCCCCCCCGGGAGGGCCCCAAAAAACGTTTTGGGGGTTAGACCCATGTTTATGGTCGCCAAATCTTTGCGAAAATGTTTATATTTTGAAACATTTGCGGATGAAGATTTTGTTTCACTGTTTATGGGAGAAAATCTTCGGCAATGTATTCTCAAACATTTTGAAATGGGTCCAAAGTCGCTCGTTTGACAAAATATTCTCAAACATTTTGATTTGGGGCAGGTCCCGAAAATGTTTCCCAAGAGCGGCGAGATTAGTAGCCGACCGCCCCTTCCGTCCTAAACACCAACCACTGCGCAGCGCACACTCAACGTAGCAAGCTCATAGAGGGATCCGGACAACCCTAGAGTCACCGTGTCAATGTTTTGCCGGCTGATACATGGCGGGAGCTCGTCAAGCGTGCACAAAAAAACAGACAGGGGTGGTTGGGACGGCACGGAGAAGCATGGTTTGTGTCTCCGAACGGCAAAAAGTCGGCTGCTTGAGAGGAGAGGTGAGTACAAAACTATCCAGCTCTCGTCCTCTAGACCATCGATTCATGTTGTGTTTTCTTGGGCATCTTCTCTATCAACGGCTCTCATCCGGGTGTGCGTGGTTCAGCAGTGGACGTACTCAACAGGCAGGGAGGCGCGTCGCTGTGAACTCGATGTGTTGAAAAAGTCTTTTTTGGGACGGAGGAACAAGCCCTCTGTATTCAAGTGAAAAAACAGACCGGAAAAAACGTTGTGTCCACAACTTTGCGCGCACAACGATGGGCCTCCCTCCCGGCTGAGCCCGGCCACTGCCAACCCACGCACAACCGGATGAGAGTCGTTGATGGAGAAGACACCCAAGAAGACAAAACATGAATCGATGATCTAGAGGACGAGAGCTGGATAGTTTTGTACTGACGTGTCCTCTCAAGCGGCCGACTTTCTGCCGTTGGGAAGCAGCGCTGACGCACGTTTTGGTCTCTTTTTGACACCGAGAACATTTTTTCTCGCACGCCCGGAGCGCTATCGCCACATATTGGCGGGCACAGCATCAGCTCAGTGCATCAAGGGTTATGGGGATCCCTTTGCGAGCTCGTTACATTCCGTTTCCATGACGCATTTGTGGTTTGTCTGTCACAAATCGTTTGGTAGCAGTAGACCACGATTCCCGCCGCACGTGCGATGCATTTCGAGAAAAACGAGTATTTCAGATGGATCCAACCTATGGGGGGAGGAGTCTGAAATTGGTGTTTATTGGAGTTGATGAGAAGTGAGCATTTATTATTATGTGCCAAAGAGGATGTCTGCGTGCGTATAGAAGAGGAGTCATGCGCACCGAGAGAAGGCAGCTGCTCGCAGGACATTCCGTTTGCGCCCGATCACGTTGAAGCATCATCAGTGCTGGAGCACAGGGACTGCTAAACGTACGAGTGGACAACACTGCCAGCTACTACCTGTTAAGACGTTCGTTCCGGGGAGCTAGTGTTGTCGTCTTTGCCGGCGGGGCGAAGACCAAGAATCTGGGCGACGGATTTGATACGCCGCTCTCGGAGAAGCGTCGACTACTACTTTGGTACGTGCGATGTGACGTTGCGTGTGGTTCCACAGCAGAACAGAGAGCGCTAGCTGTTTAACAGGCAGCGGTCAGCGCACAGCCGTGATACGTATCGTTATCCACGAGGCACAGGGGGGCATAGGCCAGACGGGCACAAATGCCATGTGAAGTTGGCAGGCGGGTGTGCATATGATATGTCGCCGTTCTTGGGGGCTTGCTCGAGCAGGGCGATTCCTAGCTGATGATGCTACTGCGGTGCGTGCGCTGGTGTGCATGGAGCGGCGCAGTTTCAATCACAAGAATTCAAACCAAGGGTGCAATACGCGACAGAGGATATCATACGAGTATGCCAGACACAACCGAACCCCCTTGCGTGCGAAGAAGGTGTCACAAAGACCGCTGGGAGCGGCCCAATTTGGTTTGTGTTTGTTTTGTTTACAAACTCAACGCGTGTGTAGGCATGCGCGGCCAAGCAGGAGGAAATACAGACTATACGTCGCAGGAGCGGATGTAATTTCTAATTTCCGGTACAGCAGTCTCGGAGACTGCTGTGGTGTGGTTGTGCTAACACAAATCACAATTACCAGACAAGGCACAAGTTTGAGTGCAGGTCCTCAATCACACGACGAGGCACGAATATTTGAGTGCAGGTCCGTCGGATCGAGGAAGAGGTGGCCACGAGACGAAATACAAACTAATCCGTCGGCCCGAGGAAAGTTGGTGGATATCCACACCGACACCCAACACCCGCGTTGATTCGCAGCAGCTTTTTATTCGTGTACACTTGATGGACGGTTTTTTTTTTTCCCACGAGGTTTTCCAGAAGTCAATGTGGACCGGATAAAAAGGGAGTGCGATGATTGATATAAACCATGGTGGCTTGTCATCTGGCGATGAGTTGTGGTTATCAGAGGTGTAGCACGTATGTCGCTGGTGCGATTGCGGGACGGACTGCGGCCGTCAGGACACATAACCTTGTACGGGCCGGTTTTGTACGCGCGAATATGATCGTCGTGTATGGAAAAATCGGTGGCACGGCAGGCAGAAACATACAACGAATCGATATAGAGCGAGCTAGTACGCTGGTGCGTATGATGCCGGCTCACGGTTATTGATCGTAGACCAGGGTACGGGTCATCTGGAGATGAGCCGTGGTGGTCAGGAGTCGCTGGTGCGGCTGGGATACAGAATCGATATAGAGCGAGCTAGTACGCTGGTGCCTATGATGCCGCCTCACGGTTAGTTATTGATCGTAGACCAGGGTACGGGTCATCTGGAGATGAGCCGTGGTGGTCAGGAGTCGCTGGTGCGGCTGGGAGACAGTATGCGGTCGTTATGATACATACGCATACTGAATGTTACTCGAACCGGTTTGCACGTACGACTATGGGTCGTTGGCACGGACTAATCGGTCTTGGGAAAAAAGACACAACGCGATATATACCGATGGTAATGTTTCCACACTGTATATACCGCTGGTTACGCTAGATCCTTCTGATGCGGTTCATCTGGCGATGAGCCGTGGTGGTCAGGGGCCGCACACAAGTTGCGTGGCGTGTAGGTCGCTGGTGCGGCTGGGATACTGTATGCGGTCGCTATGATACATACGCATACTTGAATGTTACTCGAACCGGTTTGCACGTACGACTATGGGTCGTTGGCACGGACTAATCGGTCGAGGGAAAACATACACAACGCGATATATACAGATGGTAATGGTACCACACTGTATATACCGCTGGTTACGCTAGAGCCTTCTGATGCGGTTCATCTGGCGATGAGCCGTGGTGGTCAGGAGCCGCACACAAGTTGCGTGGCGTGTAGGTCGCTGGTGCGGCTGGGATACTGTATGTGGTCGTTATGATACGTACGCATACTGAATGTTACTCGAACCGGTTTGCACGTACGACTATGGGTCGTTGGCACGGACTAATCGGTCGAGGGGGAAAAGACACAACGCGATATATACAGGTGGCTCACGGTTAATCGATTGTAGACCAGGGTGCGGGTCATCTGGAGATGAGCCGTGGTGGTCAGGAGACGCACACAAGTTGCGTGGCATGTAGGTCGCTGGTGCGGCTGCGATAAGGTATGTATGCGGTCGTTATGACTCATATGCATACTAAATATTACTCGGACCGGTTTGCAAATACGACTGTGGGTCGTTTTGCACGGAATAATCGGTAGAACGGCACAAAGACACCACGCTATCTATACAGCTGGTTACGGCAACACATTATATATATGCCGCTGGTTGCGGATATTCGATATACTCGTAGCATAGCATGGGGGTGGTATATTGCGTATACATATGCGGGAATTGCAGTGACGAACTGCGGAGGAACAGGAAGCTTCTTTGTGTTTTCCTTGGGAGTATGATAGATTGGTGGAGATTCATGGACATTCGTTCTGGGTGTTAAAGCGTTATGCGTGACTTGATGCCGTGATGGAATGACGAGCTCAAGCACGCCCCCGATGAATACAACACGTTTTTCAACACGTCTACACGTCTTGACCTACCCTTACGGCCCGTCATGGCCGAGCTGCTCTACGCTCCCATCATACACAACTGAGCCACCCGAATTATCGATTACGCTAGCGTGTGACACGTCGTCTACGAGATTCGAGTCGAGCTTAGTTTGGAGTATCGCTTTGCGGCGATCAGCAGCAGCCACCGATGAGCGACACCGAGCAAGATCGAGTGAGCGCCCGACTAGCAGAGGAGGACGCCCGGATCAACGACTTGGTCAACCAGAGGGTAGAAGCAAGACTGGCCGAGATTTCGAGGCAACGAGCCGAGGAGCGGAGGACAGATGACGTCCGGACCGGAAGAGAGCACGAGGATCGCCACCAGCAACACGCGGGGCGGCCATCGGCCAACCCGACGACCGACGAAATCGCCCGCACACTCGCCGACGCCCTCACCGGTCGACTTCACGTCTCATCAGGGGACATGGGTAGAGTACCCATTAACGCAGGGACGGTTAGAATGACTGAGACTAAGCGCCTAGCGCCTTGGGATGGTGTATTTATGCAAGGGGAGGATGAGCAGGCTAAGTTTTTGATTTTTCGAACATGGTAGCTATGTTTGCCCAGGAAGGAGTGCGTGACGTAGTGCTGACTGAAGAAAAGATTCCAGTCGGAAAAGAAGGCGTGAGCATGGAAGAGATGCGTAGGGTGCATTCGAGTGAAAGGGTAGAAAAGGCAATAATGGCGTGGAACCTGCTGATCACGACTGTGACATACATGCCAATCCTGACCCAGATCATCGCCGATGGTAGTCCAAGTGGAGGTTGGAAGATATTCCTTGACTATTACGAGCCGCGTGCAAGGGCCGAAAAAGAAAGGCTGTCATCTCAATATCACGCTCTTGAGATGAAAGTAGGAGAGACCCCGCAAGAATACTTTGGGAGATTTGCTGTTTTGCGCAGTAGGCTAGCCTCGCACGGTGTTGTTTTCTCCGACGATGATGCCAATGCCCACATGGTATACCACCTTTCCGACGAGTACACGGTAGAGAAGAAGATTCTGACCATGTCACCGATTCCCCCCTCTCGCGAGACAATTGAAAAGGCTGTGCGAGATGCTCATGCGGACTCGGTTCGCCGTCGGGAGGGGGAACCGAAGAATGGCGCGGGGCACGCGTTCGTCGCTTCCGGTGGCATCCGGGGCGATGGATGTGTCCAAAATGGGTCGAGTGGAAACGGCGGGGGTCAGGACGGAGACGGAGGCGCCCGGAGTCGGAGCAGGAGCAGGGTGAGAGGAAACAAGAAAGGCGGAGGTGAGAGAGGAGCCGACAACGACCACTGCTACCTACATCCGCGCTTGTTCCACACTAACGCCCAGTGCTACACTCAGCGCGACCGTCAGAAGGAGCAGGAGCAGCAGCAGCCCCAACAGCAGCAGCCTCAGCAACAGCAGCCTCAGAAACAGCAGCTTCACGGACCGCCGCCGCAGCAGCCGAGCTACAGTGGGGGGGGCTGGGGCGGTGGACCTCAGCACGGACCTCACAGCGGCTACGGAGGACGGCATCAGCACAGGTATTCAGCACCCCCTCGTCCGCCACAACCGCCTTGGCGGCCCCCGTACGGGCACGCTAATGTGATGCACGCGTATAGTGCTATGCCCTACGGGGGGCCCGCGAATGGTACCGAGTATGGCGGGTGGGAGCAGCAGCAGCAGCAGCAGCAGCAGCAGCCTTCGCCAGACTACTACCAGCAGCAGCCGTACTACCCGCCTCCGACACCGTACTACCAGCAGCAGCAGCCACCACCGCAGCCTCCGCCACCGCCGTCGTTTCAGCCGCAGCAGCAGCAGCAGCAGCACTCCACCCATGCCCCGCCCCAGTCGCCTTCTCCCGGAGCAGCAACCTATCCGCCTGGGCATCTCCACTCCCTGATGGCACACTTTGTGTCCGCTGACGAGATGAGTTCGCCTTCGGTTTCGAGTGATGTAAGCAGTGTCGCATGTGGTGATGATCTTGGCTTTGCTTTGTCTGCACAGAGTTGCGAGTACAGTCCTGGTAGGGAGGTATTTTGGTCTGATAGCGGTGCAAGCAACCATTTTGTGAGTAACAGCTCTAAGATGTACAACATCTCGCCTGTTCCCCCCGGCAAAGAATTCATGAAAGTAGGCAATGGTGCTCATTTGCGCGTGGAGTGCGTAGGTAGTGTCAATCTGGCATTTCACATGGCAGGAGGTCGATCGGGAGAAGCGGATTCCTGTGTCCAGTTGACAGACGTGTACGTAGTACCAGGGATTTCGTTCAACTTGTTCTCGCTGCACCACACGCAGAAAAAGCACAGGATAATGTTGGATGAGAGGGGTGTGCACCTTTTCGGCGGTCGGCTTAGTTTCGCATATTCGGATATCGGATGCTCTCTATCGGCCACCGGCTTGCCTCCCTCGTACCATGACGGTGATGTAATCCCCTCCACCGTTGTCCCTCCCCCCGTTGTCCGCCAAGCGTCTCCGCCTGGTGTTGGTACCGGCCTTTTTGCGAAAAACCCCCCTCCCCCTTCTCAGATTTCAGGATCGGGTGCAGGATGCGGTCCGAGTTCGAGCTTCCCGTCCATCGGTCCCGCCGGTGTTGTACCTTCGGCTTCGAGCTTCCCGTCCATCGGTCCCGCCGGTGTTGTACCTTCGGCTTCGAGCTTCCCGTCCATCGGCGCTGCCGGGTCGTACCTTCGAGTTCGAGCATCCCGTCCACCACTTCCGGTGTAGTACCTCCGAGGGATGCTTCCCCGTCTATCGATGTTGATTTAGTGTCTCCGTCGATCCGATATTTTCAGCCTGTCCTAGCCGCAGCCATCGCCTCATCCGACGTCCTGTCCCCCTCAGTCGTGAACCCGAATGTGTCGCGAGAGATAGAGATCATGCCCCTTGAGTCCCAGGATAATTTGCCTTTGATGGACATGAGTATGTTCTTGGATGTAGGCTTGATGAACGGACAAGACTCGGTCCCACCGGGTGACTTTTATCCCGACCCATTAGGCGTATGTGAGTCCGTGAAGCCCCCCGTTGCGTTCGCTGTGATGCAAGATGAGTTGGACGTGCTCAGAGACTTTGCTGTCGAGTGCCGTGTGCAGCAAGATGTAGGTCCCCCCTCCCTCTCCCATGCTTTGGCGATTATCGCCTCCGGTGGTCCAGCGTTCACTGTAGGAAAACCCACGTCCACAATCGACATTAATTTGTTCCACGCTTCCACCGGCCACGTGAATGAATTCCTGACGAGGGAAACCGCAAAGCAGCAGGGTGTTCAATTGGTGGGGGAACTGCAGCCATGCGTTGGCTGCATCGAGGCGAAGGGCAGGAGGGCCCCGGTGCCGCGGCGTGGAGTCACCCGCGCGGCGGTACCGTTCGGCAAGGTGCACATCGACATCACCGGCCCGTACTCTGAGGCGTTCGACGGTTCCCGTTACCTGATCATGTTCGTGGACAGCGTCGCGGTGGCAACGGGCGTACGGCATGCGGGCCAAGAGCGACACCCTGACGTACACGCGGCGCTTCCTCGCCGACCTGAACGGCAACGGTACTCCGGGGTGTTTCCGCATGGACAACGGTGGTGAGTTCACCAGTGCTGCCTTCGTCGCGTTCTGCGACGCCGCTGGCATCCGGCGCGAGTACACCGCGCCCGACACCCCGAAGCAGAATGCGGTCGTCGAGAGCGCAATCTGGCGCGTGATGAAGGGGGGCCACGCCGCCCGCCGCCACGTCCTCTCCATGGGCCACGTCGACCTTGCCTCTATCCCCGGTATGGACGCCAACGGACACCGGCTGTGGCTTGCATCGGCGATCTGGGCCTCCGGCTGTTTCAACCGTTCTGCGACGTCGGCCAACCCGGCCTGGATGTCGCCGTTCGAGGCCTTCTTCGGACGCAAACCGCCGCTCAACGTCGTCCCTTTTTTCCAGGAGGGGATGATGCGCGTGAAGCGCGCCAGCAAGGCGGACGTCCAATCCGTGCGTTGCTTTTACCTGCACGGAGCGCGCAACCACTCCGCCGCCACTGCCATCTTTCTCCGCCCCGACACCGGAAGCATCTGCCTGTCCAACAACGTCGTGTGGATCAACCGCCGCACCGCCGCGCCGGCGCCGGTACCGGCCAGCGGGGGGGGCTCTTCGGTCACCGCGGCGCCCTCGCCGGCCGCCGCCGTTCCTGCAGCCGCTGCCGCACCGCCACCGCCATGGACATCGCGGACGTACACCTACACCCCGCCCACAGCGACCACCGCTTCGCCGTCGCCCGCTTCTCCGTCGATCTTCACAGGGTCCGGAGCCGCGTCGCCGATCTCCACGGCGTCTTTGAGTGCACCGCCGTCCACCGCAGGCACGCCGCCCCGTCCACCGCCGACACCACCGCCCGCAAGCGCCGCCGCTCCCCCTCCCCATCACCCGCCGCTTTCACAGCGAGCCGTCAGAGAGTTGGGCGAGAAGGAAACCAGAGTGCATGGCCGTACGCGCGGCGACCGAGTGCGCTTCATGGATGAGCAACAGCAACCGCCGTCGCCGTCAGGTGGCGGCACCGCTCTCCAACACCGCCTTGGGCTGCTGTCGATGATGGGCAAGGATGCGCTCGTCTCGTCGCTCGCCACCCGGGAGGCCGTCGATCAAGGACGTCGAGACCTGCCACCGTCCGCCAGCACCGCCCCTCCCGCTCCCCCACCGCCCCAAGATACGAGTTTAGCAGGCCATGGGAGCGGGGGGGCCGCAGGAGCTGGAGGGCCGGGGGGCCTGCACATGTTCGCAGCAATGTTCGCCACCCGCGAGGATGTGGAAGCCACTCTTCGTGCAAAGCGCCCTCCTGACAAGACGCCGGACCTTCCTCACTGCCTCGCCAGCGACCTCCGAGTGCCGAAAACGTTCAAGGAGGCCATGCGGTGTCAACATTCAGAGTTGTGGGATGATGCAGTCGGTCGGGAGTTTTTCGGTCTGTTGGATGCAGGTACTTTTAGTCCGGTGTAGCAAGCAGTAGAGAACTTCATCAACGCCAAGTGGGTATTCAACTGTAAGGCAGACGAGTACGGATGGCCGACGAAATTCAAGGCAAGACTTGTCGCGCGGGGGGACATGCAGAGGGCTTCGATTGATTTTGGAGAATTGAGATGGTCCCCGTGAAGAACCTTGGGGAGTTGAGGTTGTACTCCGCGTGCTTTTACCAGAGAGATATAGAGAGAGGCCTTTTGAGGATCTCGCAGCAAAGGTTTGCAGAAGAGTTGGCTGCAGAGTACGGCGTAGAGTGGGGGAAGAGTGTGCCCTTGCCTGTGAGCATGAAGCTCACCGACTTTGACGAGGACGAAGCGTGTGCTGGTGTCCCTTTCCGCGAGTTGGTAGGATCCCTGATGTGGTTGGCCACTCAAACCAGGCCGGACATCGCGAATGCAGTACGAGCAGTAGCGCGGTATTGCGCGTCTCCCAAGATGGTGCACTGGAAGGCAGCACTTGGTATTTTAGGGTACGTGCGTAGGACGAGCTGGCATGAGCATGCAGGTGTTTGTGGGTGCTGACTATGCAAGCAAGGCAGCAGACCGTAGGTCGGTCTCAGGAGGACTAGTGATGTGTGGGGGTGGGGGTGTGACTTGGTTTTCGAGGACGCAGAAGTGCGTTACGCTTTCCACAACGGAAGCAGAGTATGTGGCAATTGCCGACGTCTTGAAGGAAGTGCTTTTCTTGAGGCAGGTTTGGCGTTTTATGTTGCCAGATGCAGGTATGCCGTGCATTCAGGTGTTTGAGGATAACCAGGGAGCGATTCAGATTGCGCACAACCCGATCACGAACTCAAACTCGAAGCACATTGATGTACGGCATCACTTTATCAGGGAACTGGTAGAGAGGAAGGAGGTTTCGATTACTCATGTGGCGTCGGAGTTTCAGCATGCAGATTTCTTGACGAAGGCTATCAGCAAGGAATCTTTTGCGTTGCACAGAGACTTTGTGATGAATTTGCAGTGAAAGAGGTGTTTTGGGATCAAATCGTGCTTTGCCGTTGAGTGGAAGAGAGAGGATATGTACGAGTTTGAACAAGAGATAGGGAGGGTCAAGTGGAGATGGTAGTGTTTTGGAAGGTTAATGTTTGGGATTTTCTTGATGATTTGGAAGAGTTGGTATGCGATTGATTGTTTTTGGAGGTATTGCTTTGGTGTTGGAGTTTTCGATTTTGTCTTGGTTTTGATTTGTTTTGAGATGAACTGGTATGAGAAGGATGACTTTGATATTTTGTCAGAGCATGACGATGCATACGAGCAGGGGGGCTATTCGATATACTCGTAGCATAGCATGGGGTGGAATATTGCGTATACATATGCGGGAATTGCAGTGACGAACTGCGGAGGAACAGGAAGCTTCTTTGTGTTTTCCTTGGGAGTATGATAGATTGGTGGAGATTCATGGACATTCGTTCTGGGTGTTAAAGCGTTATGCGTGACTTGATGCCGTGATGGAATGACGAGCTCAAGCACGCCCCCGATGAATACAACAAGTTTTTCAACACGTCTACACGTCTTTACCTACCCTTACGGCCCGTCATGGCCGAGCTGCTCTACGCTCCCATCATACACAACTGAGCCACCCGAATTATCGATTAGCGGAAGCACACATATGCGAGAATACCGGGAACACGGAACTAACGTGTGGTATGGGCCGACTTCTGGGCAGGATATGTATACATATATATGCTTCCCATCTGGTGGTGCGTGGTTCCCATCGGTGTTAAGGAGTGTGGCTGCTAGCTTAAATAGGGTATATCTTATTGTTGATAGGATGTGGGTCGGTCCCAGGAGGTATACCCTTCAGACACCTACCCTCTTAGGATTTGTCTCGTCTGCGTACCCCCTGAGGTGAAGTTGGATCCCCACTTCACCTCAGACCCTTGATGATCGTCTCTCAGCAATAACAAGCAACTTTCTCATCTCAACGTGATCGTGGACAAGCGTGTCAACGACAGAACCTACCTTCATCTATCTCTAGGAGCAAGCTACCGCCCACGGCTTCCCCTCCTTTAAACTTGGCGTCAGCGGCAGGATCCTGCCGCTGACGCCATATGCGAAGGTGTACCGATTCTGGTAAAAGTCAATCGACGGATACCCTGCGAATCGGGTCCTCCTTAACATCGGTGTGTGGACTGGGGGGGTGCACACTAGCGGAGTTAGTGATGCGTGTTGGCGGTCATGGAATCATCGGTGGGACGGCAAGCAACTCAAAACAAATCAATATATATAAGTCTAGAGCTGGTTACGCTGGAGCGTATGGCTCACGGCCTGTTGATTGTAGACCAGGATGGCGGGTCATCTGGAGATGATCCGTGGTGGTCAGGAGCCGCACGCAACATGTGTGGCATGTCTGTCGCTGGTGCGACTGCGATATGGTATGCGGTCGTTACGACACATCTGGTGATGAGTCGTGGTTATCAGGAGCCGAACGCAAGGTGTGCAGCACGTATGTCGCTGGTGCGACTGCATCCTCTAGGGTGTGTCTGTCGGCGCAAGACAAGGCTAGCGGATTGGTGAAAACCGCCGGCCACACTCAAGAAACACAAAAACAAGTCCACTTCGACTGTCGCTGCTGCTTGTTATGTCGTGTACACTCAGTCATCTACACTATAGTATTTTTAGTGAAATATTTCATGGAAGTCCATGGAAGTCCATGGAAGTCCATGAAAAGTTTCATGGAAGTCCATGGAACTCCATGACACCATGTCCATGGAAGTCAATGGAAGTCCATGAAATATTTCAACATGGAAGTCTATGAAACATTTCATGGACCTTCAAGAAATATTCCAGTGACGCCAACTTGGTTGATAAATGCCGACAATGAGCCTTTGCTGTGTTCGACATTGGATTTTCTGAAATGTGTGCATGGGTTTCATTGGACTTCCAAGAAACTTTTTACTTGTTTCCACGGAGCTCCATGGACTTCCAAGAATCTTTTCATGGAACTCCTTTCACTTCCATAAAAAGTTTCATGCAACTCCTATGACTTCCATGAAAATTTTCATGGAATTCCATGAATAAAAAAAAAAAAAAATGTTAGTGCACTGCCGCCCTCAGCGGTCTGTGGTGTTGAGACTGGGGACTATGTTATCCCAGGAGCAGCTGATAAAAAAGGACCATGTATTGTATATATATTCGTCACGCAAGCCCCTCAGGCAAGCTGGTAATCGACACGCAAGCCCCTCAGGCAAGTGCCGGAGGGCCCCGCACTTGGACCACAACCGCATACATACATACCCTCACACCCATACTTCCCATACGCGTATCCCCCACAGAGGATGCACAGATCGGACTCATATCCAAGTACCACAAACAGCCCCCCTACTTGATACGATGTACGATCTTGCAACCAATTCAAAAACGCAATCAGCAAACATAGAAAAACACCCCTTGAGAAAAGTTATTCAACAAAACTGGCTACACATCCAACACAAAGCGTCTCCATCAGTTTATTCACGAATCCAAAGCGTTCGTCTCTGGAAATAATCTCAAACCGTTGACAAAAAAGAATCATCCTCAGAAAAGTACCCAACAATTATTTGTGCTACATCAGAAAGGCGTCGGAACGAAAACGGACATTTCTGGAAAAAACAACTTCCAAAAGAGGTGACACCAAATCCTCAAACAAAACAAAAACTCAACTTCTTGAACAATCAAAACGAGAATTCGGAAAGCACAATGGCCCCAACCATTAATCGTCAAAACATGTCAAACCCTTCCTCCAATACCAAATCCTAAACAGCGCGCACCCGCTAATCGGTACCGTCGCTGTTGTCCAAGAAACGATAGATAATATAAGCAAGCATCCACGCAAACAGCCCCCCTTCTGTCAGCTCCCAAAATTCACCCCGAGCTAATATCTCAATGTCAACAGTCCCCCCTACTTTGCCGTTCACATAAAACACAAATAGACAAGGCCAGAAAACGAACCAATTCGATTGCTGCTCACGCCGGCTAGGATCATGGTCATACATGACATCCCCCCCCATGGTTTTCGATGCAAGAGGAGCAAAACATGCGATACAAAGCAAAAACATGAAAACACGTTACACTCATGGCATCAAACTCCGGAAAAATTCGTACCGTATGAAAACTGTATTTGCAACTGGAACTACAAAAGCTACCCTGCTCCCTGAGCCACATGCCTTCACGCACGTCAAGCAACGCGCTATCATCCCATGTCTTGCGCGCGGCCAAAAAACACACCGCAGAGAGCGACCGCTTAACTCAGGACCTAACATAAAAAAACAAACAAACCAAAAGTATCGAAACACCCTAAGCGCAAAACGCGACTGAACGTACTCCCGCCAAAGAATAGGGGAATAATATGAAGCATTCAGCTGCAAGGTAAAACGCGACTGAAAACATACGAAGAAGCAAGGAAAAAAAAAAAAAAAAACACCTGCTGCTTCCTATTCCACAGGTTGTGGCAATGCTTATCTTGTCGCAGCGAACATTTATTATCATGAAACCACGTACAGAAAAAAACATTATTACGCACACGCCGTGGCACACGTGTTTTCTGCATCAAAGTAAACGGTGCGCTTGCAAGGGAAAAACAGGAAAAAAAAATAATAATAATACGAAACCAAATGGCGAAGCTAAAACGTCCATGGCTGCTCGCAAAACCGAACAAAGTCGTAAACGTTTCACATGATTTCCCACTTGGCTGTAACAAGGTGAGGTCGTCGCTGTCACCGTGTCCTCCCCGTTCCCGGTCGACTCGAGGGCGCCACCGCTGCTGCCGCCGCTGCCATCGCCGCCGTTGCCGTTCCCCCGCCGCCACGACCGCCATGAGTTCCAGCGCCAACACGGCTGCCGGTAACGTCGCTGCTGCCGCCTCTACCACCGCCGCCGTTGTCGCCGCTGCCGCCGACGGGGCTCTGGCCAAAACCGCCGCTGCCGTCTTCTGCTGCCGTCGGAGCTCTGGCCGAAGCCATCACTCTCGTCGCTGCTCCTGCTGCCGCCGGTGTCGCCGCCGGAGCTCTGGCCGAAGCCGCCACTCCCGTCGCGGCTGCCGCCGTTGCCGCCGTTGCCGCTGCCGCTCCCGTTCCTGCCCCTATCGAAGGGGTACGCCACCCCTGGGACCGCCCCCCGTCTCCTCGCGCCACGCGAAGATGCCTTACCGGGGTCGAAGGGGTGCGACCGGGCTCCACTCCAGGTTTCATCTAACCCCTCACCCCCGTTCTCATCACTGCCGCTTTCCTCGCTGCTGCTGCTGCTGCTGCTGCAGCAGCTCACTTCCTCCTCAGTCTTTCCGGGATCAAAAGGGTGCGTCGGGGCTCCACTCCCGGTTCCATGCAACCCCTCGTCCCCGCCCCCATCGCCGCCACTGTCTTCGCCGCTGTTGCTACAGCTGCCGCTGTTGCTGCTGCTGCTCGCGTCTCCCTCAGCCTTCCCGGGGTCGAAAGGGTGCGTCGGGCTCCACTCCAGATTTCATCCAACCCCTCGTCGCCGCCCGTGCGGCCGTCTGGACACCCGACGCCAACGCGGCGACCGGGGACGCCGCTGCTGCTTCTGCCGCTGCCGTTCCCCCTGTCACCGATGTCGCTACCGCCGCCGCTGCGGCTGCTGCTGCTGCTGCTGCTGCTGCTGCGGCCGCCGCTGCTCGGGTCATCCGTCTCTCCACCATACTTCCTCTCCATCCACACGCACCTCCAGCGTATAAAATCCTCCAGGGTCAAAAGGGTACGACGCGCCCCTCTCGAAACCGCAGATGCCGTCGTCTCCGCCGCTGCTGCAGGTCAGGGTGCCCGGGGCCATCGCGGCGACCAGGGACGACGCTGCTGCTGCCGCCGCTGCCGCCCCCCCCGCCGCCGACGCCGCCGCCACCGCTGCTGCGTCCGTCGAGGTGCCCGGGGCCATCGCGGCGACCGGGGACGACGCTGCTGCTGCCGCCGCTGCCGCCGTGGTCGCTGCCGCCGCTGCGGCCGTCTCGATGCCCGGCGTCAACGCGACCACCGGGGACGTCGCCGCTGCTGCTGTCCCCACCGCCGCCGTTGCTGTCACTGCTGATAAAGGTACAGGTGACGCTGCTGGCTGCTGCTTCGGCGACTGGTGGTGTGCACTCATGACATACCGGCACGCTTGCTGCGTGGCGCCGAACGACCCGCGAGGAGAATATCCCTCGTTCTCACCGGTAAACGCGGTCACCGGGGACGTCGCCGCTGCTGCTGTCCCCACCACCGCCGTTGCTGTCGCTGTTGATGAAGACACAGGTGACGCTGCTGGCTGCTGATTCGGCGACTGGTGGTGTGCACTCATGACATACCGGCACGCTTGCTGCGTGGCGCCAAACGACCCGCGAGGAGAATATCCTTCGTTCTCGCCGGCAAGCTCACCGCCACGCTGCTGCTGATGCAACGAAGAAAATGTGGCAAATCCTCCGTTCCGCTGCGGCTGCTGAAATCCACCACGATCGCTGCCGTACACCACGCCTGGCTGCTGCTGGTGAAACGCAGACCCTCTGCCAAACCCGTCGTGCCTCCACTGCTGCTGTAACGACTGCTGTACGGGAACACCTCCGCATGACTGCTGTTGACCATGCTGCTGTTGTACTCCGAGTCCACCGCCGGCTCCGTACTCCCGCTGCACCTCGTAGAGTTGATGCTATGGAAGAGACGCAGGAACTGGCGGGTGCTGCACTATCAACCCGAACCCCCAGCTAGCCAATAGCTCCAAATTCGAGACATCCGGATGTTCCACTTCGAGACCGAAGCTGTCCAAGAACTCCTGCTCCTCGCTGTTGAGCTGAAGAGACACCGAACCGGGCAGATGCTGCACTGCCGGTCCGTTCCTCCCGCAATCCTGAAATAAACTAGCCGTTCCCCCGGCTCCATCCCTATAATATCCAGACGCATACCCAGCGCCATCCACCCTATCTCTCGTAGCGTCCCCCGCTGAACTCCTCTCCTCTGCCTCCTTAATTCTCCTTTGTAACTCCGCATTCTCGGCTTCCGCTTTCTTAATTCCTTCTTCCAACTCTCTCTCTCTTTCCGTCATCGCTGTACCAACACCTGGCCTAGCTAGGCTCCACTCGATATCGTGTTAGTGCACTGCCGCCCTCAGCGGTCTGTGGTGTTGAGACTGGGGACTATGTTATCCCAGGAACAGCTGATAAAAAAGGACCATGTATTGTATATATATTCGTCACGCAAGCCCCTCAGGCAAGCTGGTAATCGACACGCAAGCCCCTCAGGCAAGTGCCCGGGGGCCCCGCACTTGGACCACAACCGCATACATACATACCCTCACACCCATACTTCCCATACGCGTATCCCCCACAGAGGATGCACAGATCGGACTCATATCCAAGTACCACAAACAAAATTAAAAAAACTACCATATAATAATTGAGATGAATCACACGGCGGGCTCAAGGTGCATCTGCTCCAAGCCGAAAGAAAAGTGAGTGGTGGACGCCATCCTCCGCCCATCAGCAGAGCCGCGGGATAAGCCAAACGGCCGGGCACAACAACCTCGCCGACGGCCTCCACCGCCAGCTCGTCGCGTTCAGCAATGAATGGGTGTCGTCCCATCACAGCCAGACCCGATCTCGCGAACCGTCGGATAATGGAGGGGCGGAGGAAGGCGAAAGGGAAAACATTTCCAATCGGTCCCTAGCCATTGCCGACTGAGGTAGGTGACGTAGTGTCGGGAACACAAATTAAAGACACTCAGTCAGTTAGTTAGGTAGGCCTACTTGTACTCTACATAATCGGAAATCGGGGGTAATTTTGTTCCATTTTGGGGCGGGGCGGGGACATATCCCCATGTACCCTCGGGTTTTCCGCCGACGCGTCGACGCTTCGGCGTCCCGCCCTCGCATGGTTTGCATTATCGCTGGCGCTGAGTAGCTGTGGAGATCGCAGAGAGATGGCAGACACGCCGTACAATACAGGGTCGTCTTCGCAATGTTCTCATGCATACCCCCACGAGAATCGAGGAGCAGCCGCTAGCCAGCCCGCCAGTCGACCGTGTAGCCTATTGGTCAAGTCAAAACGTAAGAAGACGAACGCTACGAGTAGATTTGCGAGACTATGTTCCCTGTCGTGCAGTGCTAGAAGCAGCAAGGGCCAGATTGCAACGCAGCAGGTGGTTCCAAGTGAAACGTGGTCAATGACCTGCTCCAAAAGAGTTGGATTGATTTCCAGCTTTGATCGATACTAACTGCTGTATGGTTTCTTTCGTAGATATTGGGCGCTACGCGAACTACTGCAGGCTGCTTAGTTCCGTGTGTTCCGTCGTAGAACGGCTGGGTCAGTGCGTGCCGGCGTCGATGACGACGAGATAGATGCAGAACGGGTAGCGAGAGTCAAACATTTTTGGGTGCCATCCATCTACACTGTAACCGTACTATATTTTTTCGACGATTAATGGTATTTTCCGATTTTCTCCCCCCTCCGGGGGGCTAGACGATGTGTCCATTATATATACCGTGCCCTTGTCTTGTTTCATACACATGTCTCCAAAAGTTGCAAACATATGAGGGGCAGCACTAATGTAGTTTTCTGGTCGTTGCGTACCAGGTCGTCAGTGCTAGGGAAAAGTGGTCCTGATACATTGATGGTGTTGTTCATATGATACGAGGTATTTGTTTTGTCCGAGTTGTGTGCAGCGTTTCCTCTCCGTTTGGTGTTAGCCTTCGAGCTTCGCCTGTGCGGTGATGCCTCCTTCGATGTGGACGCCGATGTTGTGTGCCCACGGGCCCCTTATTTCGCGGTAGGCCAGAGTTCTACAGTGAGTGATATAGATAGTGAAAATGCTAGGGGAGTTGCTTTAGGGCTACAACGACCTGTCGCGTAAGAAGGCTCCCTGTAAATTATCATTGGGAAAGACAAGCCACATATCCAGGCCTTGGAGAAGGTGGTTGCACAGGTAAGATGTACAACACGTGCACATTAAGAATGACGCGCATCTATCGGATTGTCTGTATATACGGGGGCCATGCCCGTAGTCTTGTTTCGTCTCCACCAGCATGGAGACATAACGACGCTCGCTGGGTGTCTGTCCAGCCTCGCCACCCAGGCCCTCCAAAACATCACCCACTGCGCCAATCTCCTACACTATTTGACAAATGTACTCAGCTTCCATGGAAGTGAATTCTGACTTCCATGGAAGCTGACGCTACTTCCATGGAAGCTACTCCCTACTTCCATGAAAGTGACACGTTTTTACTTCCATGGAAGCGCTGCGCGACACTTCCATGGAAGTCAACTTGACTTCCATAGAAGTCATTATTGAAAAAGGTGAATGTGCCACTTTCATGGAAGTCGAATGTCCATGGAAGTCCGATTGGTCTTCCATGGAAATAGAGTAGCTTCCATGGAAGTTGAAGTTTAACTTCCATGGAAGCTACTCCATAGAGGACAATGACAGCTTCCATGGAAGTAGTAAAGCTTCCATGGAAGTGAGATCACGGACTTCCATGGAAGCTCTTTCGAATGGCATGAGGTAGCTTCCATGGAAGTCCACAATGGTTTACATCGCTTACATGGAAGTGAGATCACGGACTTCCATGGAAGCTCTTTGGAATGGCATGAAGTAGCTTCCATGGAAGTCCACAATGGTTTACATCGCTTCCATGGAAGTGTCTGTCGACGACTTCCATGGAAGTCATCGAACGAGCTTCCATGGAAGTGTATTGCGTCCATCCAACTTCCATGGAAGTAACCTCCGCAAGACTTCCATGGAAGCTGTCAAAAAATTCTGCGCGTGCTTCCATGGAAGTCTTGGCATCTTCGACCAGCTTCCGTGGAAGTTGATTTCCACCGCTGTCACCATGGAAGTTCTTGTAGTCAGCTTCCATGAAAGTTTTTCTGCTCGACGCCACGCCTTAATATATATTAGACATTTTCGGCCGGCCGGGTATCCATGGGAAAATCAGTAAATTTTCCACGCAAGTATTACACGTCCCGCCAGTTTCCATGTCGACGTCATCTCCGAAGACTCTTGAGTATATTATTACGGTGCAGGGTGTGCACGTCGCTCTCTCTGTGATGTCGAGATCAGCTTTGATGAGTCGTGATACCTGGATGTTGCTGGCTCTGTACCTCCACGGCATCTGGCAACAGGCGGCATTCGTCCTATATTGGTGTGGGGTGAACCACCTTTTAGGTGAAAGTGGAGGAAGCGCGAGGTGAAGTGGTGGAAGTGGTGGAATTATTGGAAGTCAACTAACTTCCTCTGAAAAGTGGGAACAGTTGGTGTTTGTCAATAGTGTCATGTGGAACGCCTTAGGTCGAAGTCATGGCAGCGCCTGTCTGTGTTAATTATCTGGACGTCGTGGAAGTGAAACAATTCTTCCATGTAAACTCGCCTACGGAGAAACTTCCTTATAGTCTCAGGTGGGGCGCTTTTGGTGGAAGTCGCGGCAGCGCTTGGCGAAACAGCACGGAAGACTTAACCACTGAAGACTGGCGGTGCCTGCGTTATTTTATTCACCACCTGTAATCGGCATCATTGTAACGGCTCCACGTATGACCGTCCACGGCCTCCTTCGGTACACAGTCAACACCAGACAGTGCTCGTGTTCCGTACCTACCTGTTGTCGTATCCGCCCCCGCTTAGTTGGATTCGGCAGCAACGCCTGCCGTGTCGTTCTTTCCGTAATGTAGCACATGCGGTTACACACTACCAGCTCCCCGCTTCTTCTTGGACGTGTTTCATTGATCTCCTTATAAAAATATTCGAACGAGTAGTCAACAGTGGGACTTGCAGGTACGACTACGACGTACAAATCCAAATTCCTCACCACCCTCAACATTTTCATCCATGCCATCCAAGTCAATCGAGCGACACGTCGGCATCGCATACAATATGTTCTGTCCTCGGGTTGGTATCCGCTTTCTTCCTGGCGTTGCTCGCGCGTGGAATACTCACCAGAGTTACAGGATTTGCGAGAGTTGACCACGTCATCCGGCCCTCGTCTATGTGGTCCTGACTAACATCGCGTGCCCCATCGGTAAGTGCCGCATTGTTGCTTCACAATAAGAAAAAACTGTTCCGGTCTCCGATCAGTACCTCAAGAGGTCCGTACTGGTCCAGCTGACGCGGACGCATTCCGTGATTCCGTGTTAACAAGCCAAAGTCGGGGTTGTTGTTGTTGTTGTTGTTGTTGTTTTCTTCACATTAAACTCGTCTCAGTTGCTAATCCCAAAATCTAGCAAAGACTCGGCCCGTGGTCACAAAAATGCTAAAGCCATCAGAAGATCTAAAGAACACGCACACTATTAGCAAGAAAAGGGTACACAAGCCCGAGGAGGTACACCTACAATCCCTGCAGCACGTTTGCGTGCTCACAACTGAACTACACGCCCACACACTACAATTCGACTACAGCAGGCGGCATCACCCCCCTTGTCCCGCACTTCACCAAAATGAATGTTTGTCGACTACAGCGTACTGCTGTCTGAAGTGCTGTCTGTACAAAATACCACCATGGTGTATGGTGCACAACAAACTCGGGGCAAGCAGCTGCTGTCTGAAGTGCTGTCAGAATGGTCCCGTGGACATACAATGAAGAAGAACAACCAACCCGAATCTATCCAGATCATCTGTGTTAGACACAGCAGTGTAAACATCGGCACTGACTAGGAATCGTTCCATATTGAAGGGGTCTTCCACGATGCAGGTACACAATTAAGGCACCCGGGTTATCCGCGCCACCTCTGCCGCGTCTCTCTACAAAACCAGTGACGTCATTCCACACACCTAACACCTATATTCAGGAAAAAAAACGGAAAATAATTGACAACACAAGAGATGTTTGTCCGTGCGACACGGTTCGATGCCGTCCGCATGCTCCGGTTCCGCTGCTGCTCCGGTGCCGCTGCTCCGGTGCCGTTTCTCCGGTGTCGCTGTGGCCAGTCCTAGCACGACCAAATTCGACCCGCTCCGCTTCGTACACGCTCTCGCTGCTGTCCTTCCCAGTCGGTTCCTCGCTTTCTCCCTCGTTGCACTTAGGGTTCTTGGTCTGAAAATTCTCGCGCCGAAGGGTCAACCAGCCCAGTCAGCTCGTCACCACCTGTCCCCTCCTCATTTGATGGCAAAACCAGGTTACTGAGACAGTACAGCTCCCTCTAGCAAGCATAGGGCCGTGTACATAGTGCCCGTCCACCTTTCTGATGGCGTCTGCCTCCGCGCACAAAGATGAGATGGGCATTGCTGCCTGCACCGACGGCCTCGAGGCCCGCGCATCTGCACCTTTGTACCTGACGCACCAGTGCCGACCCAACTCCACCACTACGCACGCCTTGCCGCGGGTGCGCCGTAGCAAGAAGGTATCGGTCCCTTGAGGATGAGTCTAGCCCTGCTCGCTAGAAAGACCCCCCCCCTCGCTTTGGGTCATGCCTAAGCAAAACCTTGCCGAGGCAGCGAGGGGAAGAAGGGGGTATGTACACCTTAAAAATATAAAACAAAGGTCCCCATAAAAATTACCCAAGGCATTTACTTACCACCCGAACGAACAAGAAAAACGAAAGAAAAACCAAACGGGTAGCAGACGATCGACCCCGATCGTAATGGACAAACGAACAAGGTATTCCCTGGAAAAGACAACAGAAGGAGATGAAGACAAAGACAAGAGGGAAGGTAGACAGGTTCCGTCCAACGCTCCAGTCCAGAAGAAATAACAACGAAAAGTATAGGCAACTGCTGACGCGACACCACACAGACAGACGACTTACTTTCGACGACAATACAGCACTCGGGGTCTCTCCAGTTAACACGAAAACCAATTTATACCCCCCCCGTCATCCTGTACACATTTCCCGGCGAACAACTCAAACAAACCAACGAGTTGAAATTGGGTATCCGGTTGCTCGTCGTTGGTTGAATGTGGTGAAGTCGCCTTGGGCCCACCCCTCCCGAGAGAATACCACGTCATCCGAAACCTCCTCCAATTCTGAAGCCCCCCCTCTGTGTTACGTGGAGATTCAGCCGTCGAAGTTGGCATCTTCGGACAGGAGGTTCGAGATTAGGAGAGTCTCGTTCCTGACCAGGATCGCATGGCTCAGGAAGAAGTCGCGTAGCACTCGGGGCATCTGTTTGACGGAGTGCCCGAAGCCTGGATGGGGGTGAGACAAAAAGAATGGAAATAAACGCTCAAAAAAACAAGATGGCGAAGGACCGACTCGTATACTCTAGGGTTGCCGAAGGTACAAGACAACTACCAAAGTTATTCCACCACATCACCATGTTAGAAGTGATCAACTTACAGGAACATAGTACCAAGTACAACGAGACCCGATGGTACACTCCACGGTACCTAAAGTACCGTTTGGAACACAGTTTTGTCTCGGTAGCAATGCCTGTAATTATCGCTTAGAAACAAGGTGAACGTCATTTGACACCACCCTCTCCCAGGATTATGGTCGGTCGTGACATGCCCTTCGCGACATGTGCGGGAGGTTGGACTTTCCATTTCGTACATTGACGGCGCGTCCCCTGTCTCGGAAGAGGAGAGGATGCTTTTCCAAAGCTACATCTACTCTATGGGCGGTCGCCCCGTTGGTGTTGTGGATAAAGAATACCCTCCGCACGCACCGCAGGAGGAAGGTGGGGGACGCACATATTAAGAAATGAAAGAAGGAAGTTTCGATACCGATCCCTTCCTGCGTGACCCTAGATTCTTGTAGTTGTACGAAGAAATACACTGACAAGCGCAGAACTCTTCATATAGGTGCTGAAACACGTCTCACCACACAAATGGGTGCGGCGGTCGCCATAATTTATACGACGAAAATACGAACACCATCAACGGTACGAATCCGAGAGCCAGGAGTTGTTGCTTTCGGCCCGCGAGCTGTTCCACAGGAACGTCTCTTGCCCTTCCGGGGTCACGTGCCACAGAGTCGGGTCGTCTCGTGCCTCCGGTGAGTTGTGAAGGGCGCATTGTTCCTCCGTGTGTTGGCGAAAATGGAACCTGGAAGTTTCAGCGGAAAGAGGTAACGTCTCTCCGCAATGGTACCCATAAAAGTCGTACACCAGTGTGCGTGTAATCGACACAATTAATGGTACTCGAGTCATGGCTGTACGATTTCAACCACCGATCATGAAGGAATGCGTACGAGTGAATGGCCGGGCCGCGGGAATATCCAGCGGGGCGTGGAAACTGGGCAATGGTGCATCGGTGGATAACCCTCTCGTCGGGCTTGGAATCTCTCAGGGCCGCAGCCGATCGTACCCCTGACGGAGGTTACAAGCGTCGTACACTTCACGACAATGCTCACCTGTCCACAATGTAGCGCGTCAGTAGCCAACCATCATCGGGGTGGAGGATGCGGTAGGGTCGCATCCTGCACGCTAGATCGTAGAACAGCAAGTCCGGCCTGCATAAAGGGTCTGGCCAGATGCTCTCCAGGGCCTCGCAGACGACCACCATACCTTCGTAGGCCCAAAGGTTGGCGATTCCCGTGATGATGCCATAGCTTAGACTCCCAACGAGATGGCCATGGGACATGTGTCTCGAAAACATGAACCTTAGTAGGCGCACGTCAGCGGGCTGCGGATAGAGGCGCAGGGCAATGGCATAGACTAAGTGAAAGCAGTTAGTATTACACAAGTGGGCTGAAAACGCTACAGATATTTCAATTGACTACGGAGATGTGGCGGTGCGGAAAGTGCAGCGTTGAAGTAAATAATAGAGTTTCCCTCCAACCCATACAACAGGTGGCCCTTCCCCACGTTATACGAGGCTTGCCGAAGGGAATTACATCCTATATACGCGACCAGGGAGAATAGCTGCCCCCCGCCCCCCGCCCCCGTCCTCGGTGTTTGCCAGCGAAGTCGGGTTTTCGTCGCTGGCAACGACGTTGTGATACAAGACTACGGCGTCGTTAGCTCGGTGATCAGGCTTCAGCTTCCTTTCGCCTCTGATTTTTTGTGCGGTTACCACAATGGTGGCAGAGGGCTAGATGAGTGGTTTCTGTTAGAGATCCCCGACTCAGTGCAAAGGGGACGATCGCACCACGTTGTGTGAAATTGGTCAAACACCCTCAATGCAGTTTTACAGTTTGCTTACAACCAGAAAATAATAAATCCATATGCAGCTGTCATCCGTACGCAAGGAAGTAAGCACAAGAAGAAGCCGAGCACCCTTAGCAGGATGCAGCGCGCCATTCATGCGACTCGCCGAATACCTCACAGTGCTTCGCGCTTCGTGATGTGAGAGCCTGGTCTGGTGAGAACCCGGCGTGCTCCGTCCCGGCTTTGCAGAGGTGCGAAGTCAATGGCCCAACGCCTACGGCATGCACGACTATGAGTACTACCCCTCCTCACAAAGGGCGACATAGCGTTCGTCTAGGAGGATCCCCAAATCTGTTCGTCTTCATAGTGTAACCTTGCACGTGACATTCCTTGGGTTGGTAAGGTGGAAACCTGTTATGAACTCCACGTTGAATAATCCCCAACGTTTACCGAATGTAACTCAAATGTATCCTTGATTGTTTGTCTGCGGAGCTTGTGTGTTGTCCGAGGTTTACGCAAAGTAACAATTTGGGGTAGGTGGCGGCTGCGGTTTAAGAGGGGGTCGGGACAAGCAAGAACATCTATGATCTTCCACCGGTGGACGAGAGACATTACTATGTTTAACCCAAGCCAAGTAAGTGATGGCTGTTGCAGAGCGTATGTCTTGCCTACACTTCAATATGAAAAAGCTCAGTATGGAGGACATGAAGTATATCGTGTTAAACACTGCATGGACATCTTCCTGTGCATGATCGGGCGCAGACGGCTATCTGTACCGCAAACACGGTGGACGTCGTCGTTCACACCCTCTATTGGTGCGGCGTGGAGTCTGGCGGGTCTGGCGTGTGGTCGGGGACACTCAAGCAGAGTCCGCCTGCCCGATGCCCAGTGCATGGTAACTACCGGTTTGTGTGAGAATGATGTAGGGGGTTCGTTTTGAAGTGTTACGACCGGGTTGAATTTCTCTCTTGAACCGGCCCGAGGCATGACAACCCAGTGTCACCCTCTTTAACACGTACTTACTCTAAAACAAAATATAAACCCGTAGGTACCACATTAACATCTTTCACATTTGCTCTGGCGTGTTCTCCTTCCACCGTGACCTCGGGACGGCAACGCAGCCTGGTGATGGTCGGTCTACGCCTGGTATGCCTCGTTGACGTTGATGCGAGACCGACAAGACGTTGGATCCATACGCGCATGCGAAATCAGGGGTAGGGGTATAGATCGCCGAGTGCCGTAATATCCGCCAATGTAGAAGCGCGGTTAGCCAACTCACCTCCCATGTTTGACCTCTCTCTCATCCTCTGCTGTAGCCGGTACCCTCCTTGGCTGTTGTAGTAGATCTACCGGTTCTTCATGTACTGGTGTGCCTGACAAGCTAAACGCCCCGGGAGGTGGTCTTCTTCGCACATGGGAGATGTAACGGCAGAGCGGTGCTCGTACATAGGGGCAAGGTGTGCACAAACCCTGGGTCGAAATGAAGGGTATAGGCGTCAACTATTTGCGCAAAGTCATGATGGGACAGCTCATACGACGCAGTACACCCAGCAAACCTTAGACGCCAGCGACGCCTCTATGGTTCACACAGATAATGTGAAACAAACTGTTGTGCTCTAATCCTAACCCGATTGAACCATGACAACGAATAGCGCACAATCCCTTTAAAAGGCTATTGGGGTAGTCCCATCGAAGAAGGAAAGGCGGCATAGCGTTTCGTCATTTCGGGGTTGGACGTCACGTTTCGAGTATTGGCTCCCGTAGGACGCTGACATATGTAGTACACCTCGTGAGACATGATCTGCATATAGTCTTCGCCATGTCCGCATGGATACATCTACATCGGCACAAACCTCAGGTCCAAGGGACACTCGTGCACCGCACAACAGGGGCCCCTTGTGGCGGTGATGCCGTCGAGGACGCCTGCCTTGACTGATCGGTCAACACCGTCGACGACGACGGTCTTGCGGCAAAGGCGGCAAGAGTGTCTGTGCCAGTTGACCTTCCCCCAGAACCCGTCTAGCTGTTCGTCCATTATCTCCCGAAGGCCCGCCAAACGATTAGTTCCTTGCTGCTGGCCCTCCTGATCCCTCATCACAACCGGTTGTGGGTCGTCCACGCCGAGGTTCATGCCATCGGGTGCAAACCACATCCATGGTCCTGGTCGGCAACAGGAGTGGCGCGCGAAAAAAAAAGTGTGTCGCAGGCACACAGGTGCAGCCTTTGAAAGGAAAGAGCCGTGCTTGAAAAATCCTAGGTGAAGGATTAAGGGTTGTACGGGCATGCGTAGGGTGGCGCTTCCCCACAACATAGACGTCCTCGTATGAGCGGCACAAAAAAGAAATGGTGGTTGGGGTTGGAGCGTGCGAAGGAAGAACTGCTAGCATACGTCAGCCCTAGGCAAAACGGCGGCGCGGTGCTTGGGACGGGGTAGAACGTCGTTGGCACTGCGCGCGGGACAACCTCAGAGCATCGACGAACGAGACCTACGGTGTGACAACAATGGGTCCCCATCAGTTCCTCATGACCGTGGCGAAAGGTGCCCTGTTATCGCATTAGTTGCCTCTCAAATGTACGGCCGTGTGAGGTCATCGTAGCTGACTAAACTATATACGGGTATACTGGCTGGCGTCCGGGCAGCACGTTCGAAGCTTGTGTGTTTTGTGAGATTCATCAAATTTCCCAAGGCGTGAAGACCTGTTAGCGGCGAGGCCAGGTGGAGCTTAGGTATCCGGTTCCTTGTGCACGTGGTCACGTTCAAATACAGCAGGCAGGGATATCCTCCAAAACAATATGGTTACCCGCTTCAAGGCGCGTCAACTACTAGAGCCGTTCTTGGCACACTGGGGGTACAAATACTTCGGTCTAGGCCGCCATCTGCTGCAAGGCGACCGCCAGTGTGGTACCGCAACATGCCCCCCTTCCCACTGCTTCGATAATTACTCATGTACCCAAAGCGATTAGCGTAGATTCCCAAAGGTGGTCCCGGGTTCCCACATTCGTTCCTATCGAATGTGAGTACGTTTCCGTACACGAATTACCCATCGGCGACGGGATGTCGACAACCGATATGGATGGTCCCCATTTTCCGTGAGGGCTACACCCCTGTTCATCCTTGCACACTAGACAACAACACCCACCGTTCTCCGTCTTGTAAGCGATCTAGGAAATGAATAGTGTTGAACATACTGTAATACTGGGTGCTCACCTACGCCCTGGGCCATTTTCAGAACCGCGAAAATAGCCCAGCACTCCATGATTGCATCCACGGAGATATTATTCGCCCCGTTGCCTCGGTCTCGCACTACCGTCTGGTTGTATACCTCAGCGATGGCGGTAAATCCAGACCTGGTTTGGGCGTAACGTCGAAAATCGAGAAATTGACATCAGATATAAATTTTCCTGCGAAGTTGCGCTGCGGCCATACTGCGGCATCGCACAATACTAGGCGAGGAAATAGTGGCACATGGTCAAAACCGCCTCCCCGAACAGAGAACTGAAGCCCAACAACGCGAACAATAAGAAAAAGCTCATGTCACCTAATACTTGGAAAAAATCCATCGAGTATCACGTAGGACGAAGAAACACAAACGTCAAGCGGGAATAACGCGCAGTTGGCGCAGCCTACTGTTGAGTTTGGTAAATAGCAGGCTTCACAGTTTTTTTGTGTCGGCGGTCGGCGGTATAGAAGGACAGTGTAAGTCGCGAACATGTCAACGCAGAACGCTGGCCAATTGCCGATGCATAAGTACCTCATCCTCGACATGGTAAGAGCCACCTGCGTCAAGAACGCCGTAGACATCACGAGAGTTATTTAAAAACTCGAAAAAGTGCATGAAACCAGTGGAAGAGCCCGAAAAGTGGATGAATTGAGTTTTATATCGGAGGGGACTTATGGGCAAAAATGCATGAATCGCGAGCAAAAATATGTTTGGGGCTCCAGAGCTCCAAGTATATATTTGTGTTCCGAGACGAACAGACTGCTCTCTCTATTTCCCTCTATCCCTCTCCTCTCTCCTCGCTTTTGCAGCAAACATCACCGCCGTCACAACAGCAAAGACACAGCACACGGTCATAACAACGCCGCCACCACCGCCAGCCCCCAACCAAGCTTTCGGGCACTGCTCGAACGATTTTTTGTTGTGCTGCATGCGTATCAACGCGTACGTGAGGTTGCTGCATGCTGCTGCTGCACCCTTTCTTTTCCGCGCCACCCTCCTCTCTCGTCGTGCTCCTTTTTCTTCCTCGCGTTCTCTGGTGTCGCCATCGCACCCAAGCCCAGACGAACTAACGAACAGACACAGTTCCACAAGGCTCGCCGCGTAGCTTATAGGCTGCCCCGTTATTTTTTTGGGGGGGAGGGCGGCCCTTCCTAGTCGGCATGGCGGGGAGGCTGGAGGTTGTTGTTGTCGTTGATGCACAGGGTGTGGGTATATGCCTGTCTGCCTGTCTTTTCTAACCCCTCTCTCGTTTTTTCTTTCGCACCGAAAAAAGGGAAGAAAGACCAACGGTTTGTTATCATCAACGTGCCCGAGTGCCAACATACAGAGTATCAGCTAGCGTGGGTTGGGGGCGCTCTTGGCAGAGACGAACGCGCCTTGTCCGTTATTCGTTCGTTACGTTAGGGTGTGCATATTCGTATCACCTTGAAAAAAGGCACTCTAATTTCGCATGCTGCTTGTTTCCGGTTGATCAAATTTGGCTGCACCACAACGGCAGCCCACTTGCCCAACACCAGCTGTCCGAGGATGTATTGGCGCAGGCTAACAGTCCTGTGTTTTTATCCTGTGAAGATCTATTCTCGAGTTTTATATCACGAGAGTTTTTCACCAAAAATGTACAAAGCAGCGGACGGCCCAAAAAAGTCCCGCCGGTCCATGAATCGAGTTTTCAATAACTCTACAACGGTTTTCCCGGATTTGTTAGTGATTTCAGCGGGGATTCCATCTTCGCAAGAATAAAATGTGTGCCATGTCGAGCCATCTGGACGTCCTCCACACGGGCGGAAAGAGGAAGTACTTCACAAAGCAGATCCAACAGCAAAGAGGGGGACCGTGCCCCCTATCGAACAGCATTCTCACCAACCTGCACGTCACCAAATCATACACCAAACGTAACTTAAAGCAATGAACCTAGACCCACAAACAATACATTGTTCCTTCCGGAATACCGCCTCCGTAATCAAGTTCCGTTGGTCCTCCACCCTCCTGCCCTCCCTCCCTCTTCTCTCTTTCTCTGGTTGGCACTTTGTCTGGCTACCCCCCACCCCCCCTCAACGACGTGTGTATGGTGGAGCAGTGGTCGTCGCTCGTCTATGTTTCTACACCAAAGCGGCCTAACCCTCAATCAAGTAGAACGCATCTCTCCTATATCTAAGTCGATTTCCTAACCAGTATTTCATTGCGTCTGTCGCGAGCGCAAAGAGTCCTACCGTAGTCCTGTGTGATCCTTCACGCCGGTCTTCGTCCGGCTAAACAACATTCGTCTGTATTACAAGTAAACACGAAACGTGCCGAGTAACGTGCAGCGATGCAAGCTCACATCCGGTGGAGGTGATGGGTCAATTACGGGTGCCGACTACTTGCACCGCCAAACATACGCCATTGAGTAAATCACCTTGTTCACTATGCCTACGGTCAAGATGCACCATCTACCATGTATTTCACGATAAAATAAAAGGTGCCGCTTGAAATCGCTTGTCCTTCCCTACCCCTCCTGTCCTTGCTATATGTGTCAGATAATCTTCGGAAAGCTTAGCGAGGCCGACGTAGCTGGCTACGGGAGCATATCTTTTTTCGGACGAACGGATTCTCTTGTATCTGCGGGCGGGTTGTTTGATGGGACGACGGAGCATGCTGGGTTGTGTTGGTACGCGTTCGAGCAGCTACGAAACCTGCGACTAGACGACGGCAGTGACGTCCCCAGCCTGACTATGAGGAGGGACGCTGAACGCACATTCCGCGCGCACTATGAATTGTCGGAAGAACAGTATCACGCCCTAGAACAGCTCTGTGATCAGGAAGGAGGGCTAGGCAATGTACACGAGGCTTACAGACAGTCCCTCCCCCAATACACACCGGGAGTGAGTCCTGACTTTGTCCGGAGGGCGATTGGATACGGCGGCTCGCGGTGCCCCAAACAGGAATACGTTGACAGGGTCATGAGAGTGAGATCGATGGATGCAACCTTCTACGGCATTGACGAGTGCTACGCGGTGAAGCACTACACCAAGACTTGCCAAGGGGGATGTGGAGCGAGGTACTATCTCCTCTTGCGAAGTTAATACACCACCGAGACAAGTGTAACTCGAACATAATTCATTGTCCAAGCCGCAAATAATCTAGGGTTCGCCTCTTGAGGGATGTCGCATTGGGGCGAGCCATGCCGGAGATGAATACCTCGATGGTGCGAGCGGATAGCCGCGCGCCAGAGCTGGAGGACCTTGACGCGGAGCTTGAAAGCTTGCAATTGCAGGTTTCTCGGTTGGCGCCCCTCGTGAACGAGTCGATGTTGAATGACGCGCCTGGTAGCGTGGCGGTGGACGAAGCCAGAAGGGTTAGCTGCGCTGCCGCCCCCGGATACCAACATGCAGCCGCGCGGCGGAGGCGGCGGGCTTCTCCAGCAAGCAACGGCTGGTGGACAGGCACCACGTCAGCTGCTAGGAAGCGACTGGGCCAGCATACTCCTGGCGAATAATGTGGGACCAGCCGGAGTGGGCCCGGGCGTAGGACCGAACAACGGGGAAGCGAGGGGGGTAACCCCAGATGAGAAACCCGTGATTTGAGGCCATAACGAGTTCGTCGATTGCTACAGCAGTAGCCACCAGAAAATAGTGACGGTGAATGCCCGCTTTTAGACGGAAAGAGCCGCGGCCACGGTATTGATTCGTGGCGAAAATCGTTCGCCCAAGTCGCAAAGACCATCGACTTGCACGGCCGGTTTGTAGTTGCTAATAGCCACTATCCTGTGGGCGACACAGACATGTCACTGCCCATCGACAGCACAGAGGAGTTGAACCGCTGGATGCTCTCGACGGTACCTCGTGCGGCTAGAGGCTGGTGGCGAGAGTTGTGGGAGGGTTCCTGTGTGAACGCGCTGAGGAGGACTACACCGCGCGCCAAGAGGCTGAGGGCCTCCTGCTGGGGGCGGAGGACATCATGCTCAACTCTCCAGACGAATTCGAGACATCTCTGGCATCCTACGAGCTAAGTGCATCCCCCATAGGCAAGTGTCCGAGTGACTAAGAACCCCCCCCGCCCATGAACGTAGGCGGCGCTGCCAAGTCCGAGTACAGAGAGGGGTGGGAACAGGCCATGAGGGAAGAGTTTCATGTGCACGTGGGCACGGGAAAGTTTTCGTTTATTTGTAGACGGCGCGCCAGATGGGCGTAGGCCTGTGGGCTCGAAATGGTGTTTCCGTTTGAAGACAAACAAGGAAGGGAACATTGTCAAAGCGCGTCTGGTTGCCAGGGGGTTGCCGCTAATCCCGAACGTGGACTATATCTATTCGTGTTCCCCTTGCCCATCATCCGCACCCATTAAACTGATGCTTGCGGGTTCAAACGAGAGGGGCATGAATCTCAATTACTGGGACGTGAAGCAGGCATACACACTCCCCGCTGGGTGCGGGGCAAATCTCACAACATTTATAATGAGCCGCGCAGCGAGCGAAGTGAGCGACATTTTACCCTTCTCATCCCCACGAGGGAAAAAAAGGTTTATCTACCAGGGGCCCAACTTTTAATTAACGACCGCCTAAATCTTCGCTCATTTTCGAACACAACGAGGGCTTTAGAGTACAGTATGATGATCTGCTGGCTTCTGAGGAACAAGAAAATAGGGCGATCTTCACCACACCGGTTTGGTCGTGCTACGACAGCAGATCGCCGTGCTTCATCGACATGTGTACCCAAAACCATAGGAGATTCTGACAGACTCGCCCAGCCAAGCCATCGGAGATCTCCGACACACACACACCGCGGTGGTTTGCTTCGTTCACACCACACACACACGGGGGGAAACAGAGGAAGCACTCAGCGAAACACGCAACACCGCCGGGATTGTCAAGGCAGCACTGGCAGGAGAAGGGAGCCACACAAGAAAGCTGGTGGCGGATATCATTGTCATTGGTGTTGTTTCGGTGTGTGAAGAGAGACCATCGATAAACCTACTTGGCCTGGGGGAAAAACACATAAACGCAGAAGTTTGCTCCCTTCGAAACCACACAACAGACAGACGGACAGACCAGGAGAAACAGAGGATGAATCAGCTATAAACACGCACCGCTGCTGGGAGGGGGAAGACAGCACTGACTGACTGGCGAGGGAAGGGAGCCGTACACACAGCTCGTGGCCGATAGATGTCATTGTCATTCTGTTGCTTCGTTCGTTGTGTGGCTGGCTAACAACAAATTTGACTTTTGATGTCGTCATGCTTAGGTGTCTCTGAACCAAATGAAGCCGTTCTTTTTGCAATAGGTGGGTATGTAAGCTGAGTACGTGGAACAAGTGTGACTTGTCTGCATCATGCCAGAGTTATGAAGAGACTGAGGTGCTACACTGCTGTTGGGTACCTGATGTCTTCCGGAGGTACGCTCTGAGTCTATTCCGGATATCAACTTACGTTGCACATCCGGTCCGAAGAAACTTGCCGACCCCTAGCGTATGAGTAACCCAGCGTACCTTTGTCGGAGATTGAACGTCTACGCTCTTGCTTCGCTCTCTGTCGACGTTGATGTACGACGAGCACTGCGCGGATCTCGCCGCGTGCTTGGCAGGGTTTCCAGGGGGGGGACACGTTTCCGTTGGAGGCCTCGTTGTGCCTTTATTTTCTTTTTTTTTGCTACGCGCAGCACTGCTGTTCAGTTGGCTGACACACACACCGGCACGCACATATGCACGATGAGCGATGAGCACCAGCCTCCGCAGACCGCTGCCACTGTACATCGACGTCCACACACCACAGTATCATGACCCGAGCAGAATGTGTGCCATCTTGGTTGGTTTCACGAGCAAGGCTCTGACAACAATGGACCTGGAAAGCCTTGTGGGCGGGGACGAGACAGAGAGAGGACCATCTCCTTACGATCCCAAGGCTTGTTCGAGGTAAGTGCCGCAATGTGAATGGCAGTATAATAGAGGGATGAAATGGGCCGAGAAGGCCCTGTGCGAGACGTGTTCTGGTATTTCCGTGGGTGTCGTTGCTTGGGGCTTGCTTCATTCTCCGCGGGGGAGGGTGTGTGGTTTGCTTCTGTTTTGAGACAACCGAGCTTGTCGAGTGGCCGTACGACGAGGAGGGGCCCACGTGCTCAACATCACAGCTTGTCGCATGCACGATGCGCCTGCACTATATATGCGTCTGGCCACAGCTTACAGACCAGCGCAGTCCTGAATCCATGCGAGCCAAACCATCGGGCGCAGTACCATGGGTAGGTCCACCTGTGGGCAAACCTGGGCTACCTTGTGTGGGCGATATTTTACTGGCGGCGCCTGGAAAAAAAAGAAGAAAAAGGAAGAAGTATAGACGTATAGACCTATCTCTCGCGAAACCCCGTAGTGCAGTACTGCACGGCTGAAAAAAAAAAAAATGGCGGCGGAACAAAGAATATCGGCTTACACAGAAGAGCAGCGCGACCGGCGTACATCCACCCAACGCTAAAGGTTTACAGCAGTAGACTATTCCAATAGCTATCTAGGGAACCAAGATTTGCCGAATTCCGTCCACTGTAGGCTGAAAACTTGTCGGCGCAAGCCGCAGCCCGTGCCCAAAAAAATTTGCCGATCGTATCTACGCGGCGCAACCACGCTGCTGTGCACCCGCCAAAGAGACCAAGCACGAGAACGCGCCCACCACAGCATCAATCGCCACAAAAATTTGATGGAAGATGGACTGAGCGCCAGAGAATAGATTGCATAAGAATTCAACTTAGGTAGTGCAGATGATCGAGAGGTAGGCACGAATGAAGTTGAAAACTTGCGTTCGCATACACGCACCGTGCTTATGCCCTGCCACAGTGCCGGCAACACTAAGCATTGGTAATGTTAGCTGCTGATCTTGTGGTTGTATAGCACTTGGAATTGTGCTGCAATACGAACTACAGGTGGAGTACTCTTCAATGGCGTCAGCCTGGTTTGAACTGAAATTGCTGTTGGTGGTGCCCCCCTGTTATTGCACCGCACACGCTTGCTTGTGCCTGTTGGAGTCGGGACCTGAGACCTAGCAGCACAACTCTCCTGATTCCTGACGAAAAAAATGCAAGAAGGGTCGAGCGACTACTGTAAAACGGCACCTACGGTAACAGCGAGTTTGGCCACTGATAACGTTGTGCTACGTGGTGTCGCATGCAGGCACGGTCGGCATATATATGAACACATTGAAGTACTTGTCTCGATGTACATAAGTACGCCCTGAGCATTGGGTGTGGCGAGAACGCCGGAAATACTTACACACGAGCACCGCACACAAGATCGGGACCCCCCGGGTTGCCCAAACCTATCAACATCATGCCCGAAGGATACAACAACTAACTTATTTACAGTCAGTACAATACCGGCCCAACGCACACAGCACCCCAATAATAGGTTTCCGGCAGTTTGCCGGAAAAACGCGAAGAACAAAATACTATGCCAATAAACAACGGACACCCGGCTTGACCGAAGAAAAATACTCCCCCCCCCCGCCCCCCGGTCCACCTCCCTGCGCAACTAGGAACTAAAATTCGCCCCGGGCGGAAACGCGCGCTCTAGCCGGCTTGAAAGTATTAGGCAGAAGTTCGTCCGTCTGATGTCTCGTATCCCGGGGTCGTCGTATCTCGTGGATGGATGCATCCAACGGAAGTGAAGCACGGACGGACCTGTTCAACCACCAACAAGGACGCGCGAAATATGTCATTGAAACATGGAGTTAGAATAAATCAGACCACACGATCTTTCGGTACGACGTGGAGATCTGACGTGCAATAATGCCGGGCACGACATCCCCAACCCCAATCACAAGGAACGATATATTATGTACCTGCCTGAAGAAGTAGCCAGATCTCAGTTCCAGGCGTCGGTTACGAGATCCGCAACCCCATCATCTGTGTCTCCATAACTCCAGTTGGAGTCGACGCTCTTCTCGCTCACCCCGTCAGGTTCCCCATCGCTGAAGCCAGATTCGCTCGAATCCAACTTGATCAAATCGTCGAGTGCTCCGACCGAACCGTCGCTGTTATCGTCCGACTCGGGGTCCTCCAACTCTTCATCGGCGTAGCGATGCTTCTCGCGTGTCCCGGGGGTGTTCTTCAGGGCAGGGTCACTCTCCACGTTGGCTCGAACAATTCTACCAGCTGCCCGCACGACGGACATCCTTGCGTCTGCGTCCTCCGTGTCCTTCTCGACTTCCTTCAGAATCGACTCGAGAGACCTACCCTTATCCGCTAGCTGGTTGGATAGTGGCTGTGCGGGTGCTTTACGTCGAGCACGCAGCATAAACTCAATAAGATGCTTGTCCCCAAGGGTGTTTGGGAAGAGGAAGAGTTCCCGCTCGCGTGCATCTCCTTGCGCTCCGTCGGCTCGGACCAATCGTGATTTGCTGTCGGGGTCTGCGTCCATCCCGGTAAACAAGTCCAGGACGATGCTTCGTGCGTACTTCCCCGTTATCTCCTCCATGCAATCCTTCGCTCGTTCAGCAGCTAGCCAACCGGCGACGTCCTGCCAGCAAAGGATATCACCTCGACCGAGGACGTCATCCACCATCCTCCGCACCGTGCTCAAAGGCTCTAGAAGCGTCGGCGCCTCGTCCCCCGATCCACATGGCTCGTTCGCTGCTTGCTCTGGCGGTTTGTCGTCTCTCTTCATGCTGTTCAAGCGGCTCTGGTAGCAACGGCCGCACCACCAGTCACCATCACTCACCATCGCATTACCCTCCGCGACATGATCTCCTGCAGCATCCATGGGATACCACCTTACGCGGCTCTTGTCCGATTTCCGGTACTTGCATTTACTGCATTGGCGAAGCTCTGCCTTCCTTTCTTTCTCGGCGAAATAAGCTAGGAAGCAGTCGGGCGTTGGCAGAGGCAGTCCTTGCTGGGACTAAAGTCTCGCACGATAGCTAGAGGCAGGGTTTTCTCTCCTTGTCTCAACGCGGCTACGAAGGTTACAGCTCGCCCTAGCCGGTCCGCGCGGAGGTGCGTGAAACCTTCGTCGTCCGGCAATCTGTGGCATGTCGAACATAGTCTCTCGTCGGCCGAGTGCACTACACTCCCGGGGCATGTGCTACACTCGGTGCGAGGGTAGTGTGTAACCCAACCGCATTCCTGACGGCCGCACGCCTTTTTTCTCTTCTTGCCTGTTGGTTGTCCTACAGGTAGCACCGCCGGGGCAGACAGTCTCCTACCCGCATTCCGCTTGCCTGGCAGATGACCGGCTTGTCTTGGGTTCCCGCCGTGGCTCCTACGCCGAGTATCAACGGGGTTATTCCCCCCGGCCTCTGATTGTCGCCGTTCATCTTCGGCAATCGCGCGATCTCTACGAGCCGTGGCCTCCCTCCTGGCCTCGCTCTGCTGCTTGTAGTAATCCTCCTCCTCGAGCTTGCTCTCGAGGTTGGGTAGGCACCCGCCCGTGACACTAGCAGAGGGCCTCCTCTTCCTTCTCCGTTTCCTGCCAGACCGGGTCTTTCCTCCCGTCCGACGGACACGTGCACCGGAATCTCCCGCGTCGCGCTTTGTCGCGGCGATGGGGGTGCGCGCCTCGTTGGTTAGGTAACCCTCTCCCCTGCTCCCGCTCCGTCTCCGTTCACTTGTGGCGTCTCCTTCTGTGTCGTCGACCACTGGCTGACGCGGGGTTAGCGCGCCTTCCGTGAGCTGGCGAAGGGTTAGTATCGGCTGTATACCCCCGCTTCCGGGTGTAGAAGGGCTCCCATACTGGTTCCGAGGCAACGCCGGTGGCGTACCCGGTAGAGCTGTGGGGCTCTTCACCCCACAAGCCGGTTGGCCCACCCTACGTGGACGGGAATTCATCTGGCAGCAGCTCGACCTATGCCGGCCGTTTTTCCATGCATTCAAAACCTGACCAGAGTTACGACAACAACATGTTACTTTTGCACGTACAGCTATAAGCCAGGCGCACGCCTATTCGTGGGGTGGGATTTTCGGTGCCTCTTGACAGCCATGCATAAGGTCTGATCCTCTTTACGGGCGCGCGTATGCACCTGAGAACGCAACGGACAGAAACCTGTTCAAATACGTAGTTATACTCCAGAGTGTCTGCAGCTAAGCGCCCCGAGTCATGTTCGGCTCGTACATTGGCAAAGCACCGAGCGTAATAATTGAACTCGAAGAAATCGTACTTGCCCTCATGAAGCCCAATTTGTCTGCAACTTGTAGTGATAGGCTGACCCTGAGCTGGCATTATTGTATTGAGCATTTCCGTCGTATCTTGGGGTGGGAATGGTGTATCCAAAATGTACCTACATGCGCAACGTGCAAGAGCGCTGCGGACCCACGGCATAGACTCTTCTGAAATTAGAATTTTGAACATACCATGCTTATCCCCTGCCACACTAAATCGCCTCAAACCTTTTGCATTAGGTGGCAATACAACCTAGGTATAAGGCGGTAGCATAGTTAGGGTGCAATACAACCACCTCGCGCAGAGGTCGGGTCGCATGGGAAGCTCGCTCCCTGATTTTGGAGCTGCTGCATGGTGGTACACTCTAGCTAAAGTCCAACTTTTTCACCCTACCTTTCACAACTGTACGTATAAAACATACCCTGGTGTACCCTGGCATCTTATTTACATACCTCTCTTGAAATCTGGACAGTTTATGCTCTCGTTCGCCCTCTAGAGCCGATGCTAGGTGTGGAGGTCTGGTGCCGAGCGAGCCGCCTGATCAGAGGGGTTTCCACAAGGGGCTGCTTTCCCGTTGGAAGCATTATTCGGCGTACTTACTTTTTTTTTTTTTCAACCGTGCAGCACTGAGTGTGTATCTCGACGACCACGACGTCGATTCACTAGTGGGTTGCTGCAGATGATGCAGAGTGAGCGGGAGATGACGTACATGTGTCTGCGCCCTGATTAGTTGTCCCCTTTCATCCACCCGCGGTGCTGTTTTGCAGCGCACGAGCAGCACTTGTCAAAAAAATCATCATATGTCTTATGTGCGTACACTGCTGTATGTAGCATTTCAACAATAAATCGCAAGCACGCCATCGCCTCAACAGGAGGCCAGCGGCCGCCAAGTGCAGCATGCGGCACCCCAGCGGTGATTCGAGCAACCAAAATGTCGAGAGAAGTGGTGCAGCCTTGAAATCCGCGCCTGTGAGGATGTGTGCAATGAAAGATGCCGCCTGTTTCTCTGCTGCGGCTGCTGCTGTACATACGAATTCTCAAAAGCAAAATCGAGCATCAGATATCATCTATGTCTGATCTGCGTGGTCTCTGTCTCACCCAGTGATTTTGCACCACACCAGACCATCACGCACAAAAGAACAGCAGCAGTTGCTTAGAGTGGAGTGTATAATGGTGCCACTGCGTCAGTGCGCCAACCGTACATTGCTCGTTTGCTTCTGACCATCATGCATTATCAAGCCGCTTCTCTCCTGGCCGCTACATAGCTACAGCAGCAGCAGCAGTAGCTGTGTGGTTGCGGCACCGCAGCAGCAGCAGCAGCGAGGGGGTGTTGCTTCCATGTCCCACACACTCCTCCTTCTGTGTGCTATGTGCTGGGTCCCGGGTGTGCTGTGTCTGCTGTGTGTTGCCAAGATCGCAGGTGATGTGTGCCCCTCCTGTGCCCCTTTTATCTCGAATGGGTAGTCTTTCTGTGTGTGTATTTATTTTGTTTTCTTTCGAATTGCTTCATTATTTCTTCGGTTTCTAGGCTACGTGTTGGGGAGAGAGACGCACGAAACGCTCATCGTCTCTCCGGCCGCGTTAGCTGCAAAGGCCGGCGTCAACTCTTACAAATCCATCTCTCTCCCCACAAATACTAGCCGGGGGCTTACGACTGCAAACGCAGGAGTCCCAAAAACTGACCAAGTCCTCAAATGGTAGACACCATTCTACAACACCTGACTAGATACCGAATATTCCCGAACTTATGCCCCCACCTTCGAAAGAAAAGGGATGGGAGGGCGGGATTTTCTAAACTGCCGCCGCTACTGCGTAAGGCGGCTGCTGCTGTCCTTCCGTTGCCTCACGCGCTCTGTAGCTGTCACACGTTACCCGACTTCGCTACAGCCCCTGCGTGGACTCGATCACGGAATGACACCCCCAACTATAGAGTAATAATTCCAAACGCCGTGACCCTGGGTTTCCGGTAGAAAATGAAGCCAAATTCTAATTCGACTGTTACAAAATAAACACCAGTTTATTCTATCTGCTTCGACGAACAAACCTTCCTTTTATTTTGTTTTCTTTCGAATTGCTTCAATATTTCTTCGGTTTCTAGGCTACGTGTTGGGGAGAGAGACGCACGAAACGCTCATCGTCTCTCCGGCCGCGTTAGCTGCAAAGGCCGGCGTCAACTCTTACAAATCCATCTCTCTCCCCACAAATACTAGCCGGGGGCTTACGACTGCAAACGCAGGAGTCCCAAAAACTGACCAAGTACTCAAATGGTAGACACCATTCTACAACACCCACATCGAGGTCAGTTTCTGGACGACTACCGAATAAGTCAACTATCCGTTCCCCCAGACGGTCCCCTCCCCCGGCTGTCTCGATACGATCCTACTGCCGTCTGTAAGTTTCCGTGACACTCGCCGCGAATCCTCTACATTGTTTCGCGCGTACGGCTTGTATGCATCCGACCTCCACTTCCCTTCTCTCTGAATCACTCGTTCTGCGATGTCTCCGCCCGATGCAAGAGCCGTCGCGCCTCCAATTCGCAACGAGTGCAACGCGTACTCCTGGGGGTTACGCCCCGACTTCGCAACCACTTCTCTGACTGCACGGAGGGCAGCACTATACCTCGCTACTCTCACAGCTCTTCCACTACGGTACGAAGCTAGCGGTGCGGAGTCAGGCAACGTCGCATGACACGATAACAGCTCCACCACAAGAGCCACCGCGCCGCCGCGTGCTCTCACACCTGACTGCGGTCCGGTGACTTCGTCTCGCGTACGAACCCGTATGTTTCCTTTCTGCTCTTGATCGGCCTTGTGCCCTCTAAACCTCATTTCGACACGGTCTGCTCGACGATATTGACTAAAGACTAATTGCGTCTCGCCAGCAAACAATGCTACATCCGCCCGCGTAAGACAGTGTGCCTCATGCACCCTGCCCGCATCGTTCGCGAACACCTCATCAGACCGTGTGATGAAGAGATAGGACAAGCACAGACACAGCCACATCACTCTGCCCCCTTCCCCCCAGTTCTGGCTTGCGCTTTCCCCGTCCAGCAGCATACGCCAAGACACAGGCAGACGCACACGGCGTACCGTCCCCATAGCCACGTGGTTCCTCGCAATCCCCCTTAGCGCACATTTCAACATCGGAGACGACAAGTCGAGCTCGACAGAAGCTTCCAGCCTATGAAAATGTTGTACAGCCGTGAGTTTTCCGGATATTGTACTCGCTAGATTACCCTCAGACTCGAAACACCAGGCTACGAAGTCTATCAACTCCCAGACATGAAGGTCCCCGGCACGTTGCCCTAGGAACTTGGGCTTCTCCGTCAGCCTCCGAAACGTGCACCAAGAGTTGAAGCCTGACGTGTAAGTCCTTCTAGACGAAGACGCAACTGAGTGCTCGACGAGCTGCATGCCAAGACGTCGGTAACAAAGTCCCGTCCTGCCTGTCCCAGGTCCTGAACCTGCCAGTCGATATCCGGTCGGAACGCGCGCAAGTTTGAGGCAATGCTATCGTGGTTCCACCGAGAGATGCCGTCTGCCAGTGTATTAGAGATGCCTTTCACGTGACGCGCGCGGAAACACCACCCGCTTCGCATCTCTAAACATCCTAGAATACGCATTAGCGCTCCCGACCTCGGCTCTCTAGGTCCCCTGCAACGGTTACACCAATGGATGGAGCTCATGTTGTCTCCACGAAGCAAAACGCTTTGACCAGGATACTCGGGTGTAGAGTCTGCGTCTACCGTGAAAGCCCACGCTGTAACGACCATCCCCAACAGCTCGAGGACGTTGATGCTTAAGTCGTCTCTACCGACTGCCTTGCGACGCAGCCGTTGTCGGACATCATCCGAGAAATCCATTCGCCAGTATTGCCCCGATTCTAAGCAGTATCCTCCCATGGCGTCCCCACTCGCGTCACCCCACAGCGTTCGAGAGTGAGGTTGCAGATACATGCTGTAAAGCGGCATCTCTAGCCTACCCTCGCCGTGAAGGCCGCTGGCCTCTGCTAGCATCATACGCCAGAACGACGCGTCGGCGCGGAACTCGGGACCCAGAGAAATGACCCGTTTCGATGGGCCCTGGCGTACTCCCCCCTTCGAGCCGATGTACTTCTCTTCCCACGGTTGGGAGGGGGGCATACCCAACTGGTTGAGCATGCGTCGCACAAAGAACTTTCCAGGGCGAACAACCACACACACGTGCAACAGCTTCCCCATCAGCGACCGCACTTCGGTCTCCGACGCGCTACGACGAACTACCCATCCTTCAAGCGCCTCACGCAACGTCGCTAACTTTTGTTGAGGAAGAGAAATCGACATAGCCTTCGTGTCTATTACCCAACCCAACACTTCCATGCTCGCCTCCCACGACGTAAGTTTGCTAGCTGAAAATAGTGGTGGGAAACCGTGGGGTCTGTCACCGAAGAGTCGAAAGTGGTCAGAAACGAGAGATTCGGAAGAGATCACACAACGGTCACCGCGGGGGTGGGACCAGTGCACTTCTACCCCTATAACATCGTCCACATACGCCCGCGCGAAAAACGGGTCGTCTACTCCTCCACCGGAACCGGGTGGGATTGCACACGCCGCTGGCAGCATCGTTTGAACTTCTGCTGATTCCACCACCGAAATATGTGCGGTAGCAAGCCGCCCTTGCGGCGTCGGCGTTGCGTTTGCGGCTGATGTTTTGTTGTGGGAGTGCTCAATCGCTGCTGTGCACAGGCAAAAATACGGGGGGCTGAGGTTCCATCCAAACTGCAGTTGCCTGTCTACAACGAGCGTGCCTCCAAACACGTATCCGAACTTCGGGGAGTGCGCTCGCTCTACGGATACTTGCCGAAACGCGTCTTTGGAATCGACTTTAGCAATCAGAATTGTGGGGGTGTCTCCATGGGCGTCACGCACAAACTTTCCATGCAGGTACAACACGCGCCAAACTACATCACGCAATACGTGGCCCAGTTTGCAGACCGGTGCCACGGAAGTGTTGGTATCGTCGTTTACACCCGAAAATCGGAGATCGTTGATGATCCTAGCTTTCTTGGTGTTCACTACTACTCCCAATGGAGACAAGCGTAGGCCGGGAATCTGGTATGCCGCTGATCTGGGAAACACGAATGCACGCCCGTACCGGACGTCCTCCTTGATTTTTTTCTGAATGAGGTCCGTATGCTGTGAAACAGATGCATGGTTACCGTACGCGAGAGCTTCATCTACGTCACCGCCTGCTGCTATCTGCACCGGGACACCTCTAGACACAATCCGCACCAGAAGATCGATGGAGGGGAACTGTTTTAACCCACCAAACCATTGACGCACGCTACGTGGGTCTGCTTGCGGCACGGGCAGTATTGTTTCGAGTTGCGACATGGAATCGAAGTCCCCTGCATGACTAAGAAGGAAAGCAAGGCTAACGTCCTCTACGCGACTCAACGCTTTCCTCGCTGATTCGCCCCCCCTCGCGGCAATTAGTTCGTCCACCGCATGTCCATAAACACACACGTCGGCATCCACACCTGCTGATAGCCCTGGGGCCAACCTCGTGTAGACCGGCGTGCTGCCGTTCAATTTAGCAGCATGTGCGCTGCCATCCGAGGTAGGCCCCCCCGCCACGCGGGAGAGCCCGCACCCCTATTGTCTTTCCCGTGGGTGAAGAAGTCAGCGGCCTTGGGTCTCGCGCCGCCCTCGCCAGCGGCGCGCGCCTCTCCTCCGCGCCCTCCCCCGTTGCCGTGGCCAACGCTGCGACCGCGGTGCTTGTCGCTCGTGGCGCTCCCGCCGACACCGCCCCGGCCGACACGAAACGTCACGCTGCTGGCTGCCCTCCCGCGCGCGCCGGTTGCCGGAGTTTCGGACGCTCCGCGCCTAGCGTGGGAAGGGTTCTGGGCATGGATGTACGGGCAGTTACGATCATGGCAACCGGACGACGAGTTGAAGGCGAAGCAGTAACCACGCGATCTTCCGGAAGTGGTCCCCCGGGCTCGCTTGGACGGCGATAGGAGCTGTTCTCCTGCCCGTATCTGAGGCTGGTAGAAGGCGGCGGCGCCGACCCCGCCCATGGCGATGAAGCCAGTAATCCTCTTCCACTCGATGGTTACCACGGGCGGAAAATCCTCGATGACAGTCGGCGGCGCAGAGTTTGTTGTCTTGAAACTGATGGCGGCGTCAAACCACCGCGATGCGAACAGGATTAGGTCGTCGTTGATGAATCCCGCGAACCGGAGTTTGTTCGCGGGATTCCGCATCTCGCCGCGGTTTTCACGACAGTGCTCGGTGACCATCTCCAAGCCGACGTTGAGGGACTCCTCGAGGATGCCCACGCGCTGGAGACTCTCAGAATCGGTAATGCCTGTTTTGAGCAACGCCGATATGGTCGTGATGAGGATCGAGAGCGACTCTTCCAACGGAACGTCGGCGTTAGGCGTGTCAGATCCCGAACGGTAGTCTTCCACCCGGAAGTTTGAGAGCGTGTCGAGCGATGCCGCCACTTTCTCTGTCACCAGAACGCCTTTGCGAAGCAAGGATTGCCACTCCATCTGCGACAGTTTTGAAACTGCCGGAGGCCGTCCCAGGATGAGCCACGCTTTTACCCGGCGGAGGTCCCCCCACATCCGCGCTCTATCCTTTGCCGCAGCTTTAGCCGCCTCGGCGCTGGGTGTAGCGGGGGCCCGAGAGGCCGGTAGTGGGGCGGTTGTGCCCACCAGTTGCACCTCCCCCTGAAGACCAGGTCCTGCTGCTTGGGTGGCGATCAGGTCGTCGATCGTTGCTTGAAGCTGCTGGCGATCGCCGGCAGCCTCATCGCGCTTCCGCTGCAGCTCCTCCCTCAGGCCGTCCACCAGCCCGCGGAGAGAAGCGAGCTCAGTCTCATCAGCGGGGGGGTCGCCGCGGGTGCCTGTCCCTCGCGCTCGCGAGGAGGATACCGCTCGACGCCTCGCGGGAGTACGTGATCCGCTGCGCGTCGAGGGGCGAGCCGTCGAGCTCGCCACCGATCGCGTGGTAGACCTCCTCGTGCGTGGTGTCGAGGGTGTCGCCGGCCGACCTCGCCCTGCTTGCCCAGCCGCTGCCCTGCCGCTCCGCGTGGAGGCCCGTGTCGGCATCTGGTCGCGGTTGGAGTCGTATAAGCAGCGAACCGGCGGCAGGCGGCGGGCGAACGTCAGGGCGGCGTTTCGGGAACACTTCTTTTCCTCTTCATCGTGGGCGTAGTCGATCGCGCGCCTGGATCTGCAGTTAGAATGGTCTACAAATCCTATCTTCGGGCGAAACTATCTGACGAGGCTTTTCGTCGGGCCCAGAACGACGCGTTGTTATATCGCGAGCTTGCGTTAGTTCGTTCTCGACGCCTGTGGATTGAGTGGAGTGATTATTGCTGCTGACGCTACGGTCACCGTACGTCGACCAATCCCGAATATTTCTCTCGTTGGAACACTAGCGATGTTTTTATTTTATTTTATTTTTTTTATATATATATATTTTCTTGGATTCGGTGAACCCCGGTTCGCCATCGACACGGGTGCTTCCACTCATTGGCGCGTCCCGTGCTAATACGTGTTTTTATTCTTTTCTTCGATGCGTTGGATACGGTAAACTCCACTTGCCAACAGCGCGGGTGCTTCCACTCATTGGCGCGTCCCTCGCTGAAACTGACAACACATATGCAGCACGGGTGCTTCCACTCATTGGCGCGTCCCGTACTGATACTTATACGCAGCGCGGGTGCTTCCACTCATTGGCGCGTCCCTTGCTGAAACTGACAACGCATATGCAGCACGGGTGCTTCCACTCATTGGCGCGTCCCGTACTGATACTTATACGCAGCGCGGGTGCTTCCACTCATTGGCGCGTCCCTCGCTGAAACTGACAACGCATATGCAGCACGGGTGCTTCCACTCATTGGCGCGTCCCGTACTGATACTTATACGCAGCGCGGGTGCTTCCACTCATTGGCGCGTCCCTTGCTGAAACTGACAACGCATATGCAGCACGGGTGCTTCCACTCATTGGCGCGTCCCGTACTGATACGTGTACGAATTCGTTTTCGATGCGTGGAAATCGGTTAATTCTACTCGCCAACAGCACGGGTGCGTCCACTCCTTGGCGCGTCCCGTGCTGATACGTGTACGGCTTTTTTTTTTCTTTCTTGTTGAGATCGGTTAACTCTACTCGCCAACAGCACGAGTGCTTCCACTCGTTGGCGCGTCCCATGCTGAGGCTGACATCACATATGCAGCACGGGTGCTTCCACTCATTGGCGCGTCCCGTACTGATGCGTGATTTGTGGTATTTTTCTACCGCTGCGTTGAATTCGGTTAACTCTATTCGCCAACAGCGCGGATGCTTCCATTCGTTGGCACGTCCCGTGCTGAGGCTGCCAGCACACATGCAACGCCATGCGGTCAGCTCTACTCGCCAACAGCGCGGGTGCTTCCACTTATTGGCGCGTCCCGCGCTGATACATGTATAACTTCGTGTTTCGGTGCGTTGAGATCGGTTAACTTCCACTCAACATGGACGAGTGCTTCCACTATTGGCGCGTCCGTGCTGGTGCGTATCCGTCTTTTTTTTTCTCATTGAGATCACTTCCGCATAGACAATCCTACGGCAGGTTGACGAGTTCTGGCATGCATCAATTGCTGTCCGGGCGTTTTTGGAACGGTCGCTTAATCGTCGTTGGATGTGACGTATTGTTATAGAACGTTTGTGTCACGGCATGTGCGCGCACGACTTGATGCCCCTCGAGACCTTGGTACACCCAGATTGACCTTTGAATGACGGCCTTCGCGGGTTCGAACGTCGCGGTCATTTTCTTCTCGCCCCTTTTTTTTTTTCATCTTCTTTTTCCTCATGCATACAGCACGTAGTTCGCTGTCTCGTTTTTTTTTTTCTCGTCTTCTTTGTTTTTCAGTATTTTTCTTTGAGTCTTTCTCTCGCATGCATGTGGTTTTTGCTTTTATCCGTTCCCGTGAGTGCTGTTGAATGCACTTTCCGATTACGTATGCGGCCGCTTTGTATACCGTGGGACTTGTCAATACCATCAGTGGGGACTTGTCAATACCATCCGTTGAGACGATTGCTCACGTGAGTGAGCATATTATCGTGGGTTCCTTCAGCTATATGCCCCTCTGTGCGTGGCACCGATAAGGTTGTACCGGCAAGTAGTCCCAAGCCGGGGAAAACAGAAAAAACAAGGCACCTGCCTCATGTGCATACTCTTGACATGCCCTACTGCCGCGGGTCGATTGGTTAGGTCCGAAGCCGCAAGATTCCTCCACCCCGTGCAGTACAATGGCTGCTATCGTGGCACGTACAGCAACCGCGACAAGTCAGCGTGCGACCATACAACAGGCCCCGCGCTTTCTTTTTTCCGTTGAATTTTTTCTTCAGCGAGAGTACGTCTCGATTGGGATGAACCGCATCCCATGTTTGGGGAGGTACCTATCTGAGCGGCGTGGCGAGCGAGACTGCGGTGGCTTGCCGTCGCTTATCTTACTGCACCCTCCCCCCTCGTGCTAAATGCACGCAGCGGTAAGGTCACAAGAGTAGCGGGACGCGAATAGGAACACGGCCGACACGATGGATGTTGGACACGCGTACACACCTTTATATGGAGAGTCGCGTGCTGGTCGCTTCCCCAATGCTTGCGCCGTGTCCCGTCCCGCCCTTTTCTAAACTGCCGCCGCTACTGCGTAAGGCGGCTGCTGCTGTCCTTCCGTTGCCTCACGCGCTCTGTAGCTGTCACACGTTACCCGACTTCGCTACAGCCCCTGCGTGGACTCGATCACGGAATGACACCCCCAACTATAGAGTAATAATTCCAAACGCCGTGACCCTGGGTTTCCGGTAGAAAATGAAGCCAAATTCTAATTCGACTGTTACAAAATAAACACCAGTTTATTCTATCTGCTTCGACGAACAAACCTTCCTTTTATTTTTCCTTCAATGCGTCCCGCTCCCGACGTTAACGATCAGGTTTAATTCTAGTACAAAAAAAACGTGTCCCGCTAGCGACGGCGGGGTTCCGACCCTAAAACACCGCATTGTGTTATCTACGCGAGGCATTAAAAAAAGTGGAAATAAGCGTTTGCTTCGGAACCTCTGTCTCTCTCGATGCTCTATGTTCCCTTGGGCAAGAAAGCTTATAGCGCTGAAACTCGTCCTACAGCTTGTGCTGAAGAAGCTTGCCTCCGCAAGACGACTTGTTGGCTTGCTTCTGGTTGCTTTTTCCGTTGACGAGCATATATTCATGCCGGCGAGGGATATTTGTTGTGCGTCACGCCCACAGCCGCCACCAACAGCAGTAGTACGTGCACAACAGCAGTTTTTTCACACCTTGCTCCGCGTACGTAGACTACTACTGTAACATCAATATTTACATGGTCGAGGCAGCAGCAACAGTAGCCAAGCAGCAGCGGTAGCTAAACCGGCGCAGGAAGCAAACAGGATATCTTTGTAGTCGTGCGATTCGTTGTTTAACATAGGCCGCCTCTGTAGAGTCAAAATCTCGATTCACCGCATGAGAGGGTAACGTTCCAATATAAATCTAACATCGGTGTACTCGAATTGCCCGCCCGCGTTGACGCGAAGGAGGTTAAGCTGTTAAAGAGGAAGAAGGGGGAGGCGAAAAGCGCAGCGGTTGCGCCCCGGAAGGTGAGTCTTTGGAGCTAGTACGCTCTGTCGGGTCATGCCGCCATATCATTTGCCCTAACCCTAGCTGAACGCCACGAGTCCAACCTACATTTTGGGAACGTACTGTGAACGGGAAAACGCGCACAACACTCCTACTGAACATCATTAGCGTACCGCCAAGGGGGCTGGCTATACTTGCGTGAGTCAGCCAGTTGCCGCACCCTACCTACCTTACCTGAGAAAGGTGGTGCCACAAATCAAGCTGTAGGCCGCTGGTCGCCGTCGCCCTCTGTTCGTCTTGCGCAACGTATGTTCAAGGAGGGAGGCGCCCCCCTGTGTGCCCCCCTCCTAAACCCCGGGAGTTGCCGAATGTAGGGAAACCCACGGTCGACCATCGTGCATGTACACTCGCCTTAACTTCGCTGTTTTTGTTTTTTTCTAACGGCGCCGACGCTTCCAAACGATACTTCTACGTGATGTTGTTCCTTGATACTCGTCGTGGCCTCGGTATTACGCCCGCACAACGAAGGAGGCGCCTGCCCCAACTGCGGCCCTTCACAAGAACGACAAGAACGAAAAGGTAATGGTTGTGAGTTGTTGGTTTCGCCTTGGTCCTTCCTTAACGCTTCGATGGGCGCGTCCGAATGATGCTGCCGGCTGAGAAATAAATGACCGAAGCACAAACCTAAGTACAAGAAAATGCCAATATGTTCCCTATCTGTATCCTCGACATTGACTCGCCCGTCGTTACTCGTCTTCCGTCTGGCAGGCGCCTCCCGGCACGAAGAAGCCAGCCGCAACACTCGACCCACCTGCGGCGAAGAGCAAGAAAAGCTTGAACAAGGTATTGGGGGAGATGTGTCGTATTCGCCATGACATTGATCTCTCTTCTGTGCTTCCGTTCTCGCGTTCGAATCATGCCCTAGATCAAGAACTGAACAGCCGCAGCACGTACTCAACTCGAAGATACATTGTTCATGCCGTTCTCTTCAGGATGATTTACCTTGCCGCTCGTTGTTTCTCGTCTTCGTCCTGCAGGCAGGCCCCGGCAACAAGCAGCCAGCCGGGAGGGCTGACCCCGCCGCGTCGACCTGGACCCATGCGAGAACGATCAGGTAACCCCCCGAGATTGTCGTGTTAGAGTCGTTGCTCCGGTTAAAGAGAGTGGCGTGACCAAGGTCCTCCATCCTCATATATCGGAACCCCTGGCATGTCGGTTGTAAGAGAGTTCCGTCAGATGTCGTGGCAATCTGTGGTAGGGTAAATCTCTTACACAGTGGAGATCGGGAAAAACGACACACACAGTATTCTTGACTACAGCCCAGCAATCCATACACGACGTACTACATCTATGGACGGACTTGTGGTGGACCGTGTAGCGTGGGGTCAGCCGCTTGCCCGATATGGCATGCCCAGAGCAACTAAGGTGTAGGGGTCGCCACGGTGACGCCTTCATCTTTGATGTTCTGTTTATGTTATGGGGTGTCAACCTGGATGAAAATTGCCTCGCAGCCAAGCTGACACGGCGATTGATGCTAGGAGGCGAGGTACATTCATGTGGTCCATGCTTTTGGTACGCATGCCAAGCTATACAACACGATAGTACAAGGACACGACCACCTCTCCGACCAGGAGCTATCTAACGGTTCTATTGCCCACCACGAAACGTGTACTTCAGCCTGCCGCAAACCATACGTAGCCTGCGACTTCTACTGATGCAATGCGATAGTGTTGAAAGCACACGCATTGCCTGAATTTATGAATGCTCCCCACGTCTGCCTGCAGATTATTTTGGTGTGGTATATATTATACCCTTCCTGATACCATCGACACCGCTGGCCACCGAGAATGCGACGGCACACGTGACATGCACATACACGTGTCCGTTTCTGAGTGCTTTCATATCCTTTCATCCTCCTCGCACTTACCACCATTTCCAATGAAATTCCACAACTTTTTTTGGGCACCTCCGTCTATGTTACAGTCTCTTCCTGAGTGCGCCTACTTTATCGGGTCGAGTCCGCGACAACCAATTTCGACCATCCATGTCGGAGCCTCCTCGTCAGGAGTACCATCTTCTTACGAAGCCACGACTGCCATTGGCTGAATAACGCAATCCGCCTTGAACCCGCGCCCGAATTGCGTCAACACGCGTATCGTCCACGCCTTCAGACACGCACAAGTTCACATCCCTAACCCTGAGATTTTTCTTTCGGCAGGCTAGTAAGGATCCTGTGTCGGCGAGCCCGTCGAACAAGTCTGGACGCGAGGAAAAGAAGACGCGTGATGACACGACTCCCGCGGTGAGATTATCCCATCTGATGTTTCTCACCGCACTCATGAGCCTTTTCGGTGGCCCCGCCGACATGAATATCAGGGGACGAGACGGTGTGTGACGAAACACCTTTGGTGACAATACGCTTATTATATAACGCTGTTGTCCATTGGAGAGATTGTGGGGTGAACATGTTCGGCACTTTTGCCGGCTAACGGTCTTCCAAAGATGGAGTCGGCGTATTCCGTGCACTTCATTGTGTGGAATGGAGCTAAATGGCAGTCTCAGCGTGAGGTTTTCCCTAGGCAACAGAGCGAATAGCACGTAGAGGATACTGCCACGAAAACACCCAACCCACAAGCGTTCGTTTCATGCACCTCTTACCTCTCACGTGACTTGGTCCTTGAGAAGCGCAATATGTCCGTACGACAAGGGCGTCGTCCGATGTTTCTTCCCAACGATTTTCCACCCCGCATCTATGTTCGGCTCCCGCCTGACCGGTGGTAACAAACGGAATCTACTTTCGCACCGACACAGGAAGACCTGCGAGACGTTGCACAGATATCAGACACTACCTCCATATCCGTGGACACCGTATTGGCTACGTCCTAACCGATCCTTGCCGCAATGTTACCCGCCCAGGTTTGCAGGCCAACCGCCTCACGGCTTCGGAAAACTCTTTCCTGAAGAAACTCCTCGCCAAACAGGACGGGGTCGAGGAAGATGATGACGAGTCCGTTGACGACCTCCAGGACGCGCGCTCCGAGCCACATGGTAAGAACGTTGTCCTCGTCGTCAAGGGCTCCATCGCTGACCTGATGCAAACGTTTTGGTATTCTCCTCTCACCGTAGGCGTAGACCGCAGATGAACGATCGAACCACGGGGCTGGCACATGCAAGATCGTCTCGGGGTGTTTATGGAGAGCGTATCCGTCGGGCACCCATCATCGATAATGCAAACCTGCCTTGTCCGTACCGATCTTCTCATGGTGACCTAATATTTCTGCATTTACTTCATGCTACCGCGGACGTCATCGTTGTCTTGCAGATGACCTCGAAAACGACGACTCCCAAGGCGCCGGCGATGGCGAAGCTGACGAAGGTGAAGATCGCCCCCTTGACCACTTTCGGGCCTGCGTCGCTGCCGCGCTGCCCTGTAGAAAAATCCTCTCTGAAGGTGATGCGGGAATGGCGCGCGGCACTGCATCGTCTACGCCTAACCCGCATCGAGGGCGTCAACGCCGCCATCACTACCATCCAAAATGACTCTAAGGACAGGGACGGCAACGTCGTCAAGGCACTCGTGGGGAACCCCATGCCGACGGCCAAAAGGTACGTGGGAGGCTCATAAATTGATGGGCATTCATGGATTTGTGTACAAACCCCTGCACTTGGGGTAGTCTTGCGAAAACAACGACAGACGTCTCCACGTCCTCGCCCACGATTTCCCGTCCTCGTTCCTGTGCGCTTGGACTTGTACGGTTGGCTGGTTGATTAACCTCGACATGCTACCCGTGCTACCTTGTCCTGCTTCCTTACCATGTCGTGATCCTCGCAGGTGGCTCTTTCAGCTCGCGGCAGTGGATGTCTGCCACGACGGCACCTGCTGCCCCGAAACCAAGCTCCTCAAGGATGCCGTCAAGACGCACCCTATCGAGGCGGACGACACGGAGACACCCGTCGCTAGCGCCAAGCCCACCAACGCTAAGCGGAAAGGTGGCAAGACCAAACGTAAACGCTCCAAGTGATTGCGCGTTGACAACGTTCAGTCTCGTACCCCCAGCCTATTCGTGCATTTCAGCGGGGGGGTTGTCGGAGACCTAGGGGGGGTAGCAGCCCTGGACCAGTTCTAGCGGGCGGTGTTATCGGGTTGAATCCTGGCGACAGCGAGTTTTTAGGGCGAAAAGCAAGTTTTTCTCTCGCGTTCAGTCCTTGGCGTGAAACCCCATGCACGGCTCGAAACACTATTTTGCCAGCTTCCATGGAAGTAACCTCCACTTCCATGACTTGGGTAGAATGAGCCCAAGCGCCCCCCTCACTTCCACGGATGGCGTTTCACCCTACACTATTGTACAAATGACCTTCTTGACAGCTTCCATGGAAGTAACCTCCATGGCGCCCCCCTCACTTCCACGGATGGCGTTTCACCCTACACTATTGTACAAATGACCCTCTTGCCAGCTTCCATGGAAGTAACCTCCACTTCCACGGATGGCGTTTCACCCTACACTATTGTACAAATGACCCTCTTGACAGCTTCCATGGAAATAACCTCCACTTCCACGGATGGCGTTTCACCCTACACTATTGTACAAATGACCCTCTTGACAGCTTCCATGGAGGAGGTCAACCTCACTTTCACGACTTCCGTACTATGAACTATAGCACTTCCTCCACTTCTATCAAGTGTGTCTCACGCTACTTTCGCCGACGAGTGATGTACCCCGTCAGCTCTCGTGGAACTCAACTTCACTTTCACAACTTCCGTATATTGAACCCAACCGCTTGCTGCGCGACTTCCACCAATGGGTTTTAGAGTGCCTCAATAGGGGGTCGGAACCGCGCGTGACCACACAGCAGATTGCAGCTATTGCAGCTGCAGAACCCAACCTCAGGAGACTACACAAGCTCAGCGGGCACAGCGACAAACACACAGCGGGCAGACAGCGGGCAGAGGCGCAAACAGACTCACTTTTTGCGCAGACAAACGCGCGGAGAGAGGGAGTCCCTAAGCAGCCCATAGTTTCACAGGGCGAGAGCTGCTGGTGGTCGTCAGAGGGAGACCGATAGATCACGGGCAGAAATGTGCGTTGGTGTGTGAGTGACGTCATATCCATGCGTGCGACATTTGCGCCGACGAGTTATTGGGGTCGACAGTAGCCCGTGCCTTCCCCCCCCGAAATCCACCAATCCTCCACCCCTACCTCGATCTTTGCCGATCACACCATTTTCTGCTACCCTACGAGAGGGCGTAATTCGTCATCTGCTACCGACGGTCTTCCAGTCGCTCGCCCTTCAACCGGCCTACCCTCATGCGAACGAAACCGCGGCCCAGTCTACTTCACCCATCTCGGTGAAGCCGCGGGGATGCAGCGGACTGCCGGGGGTCCTCTTCTTCGTGTATCCTTCGTCCACGTCCCACTGGTAGGACATGATCACCTCCACACCGATGAAGCTCTATTGCTGATCTACACACACACGGGGAAGAAAGGAGGACGAAGACGACGATGTACGAGGAAAACATGAAGGAGTGGAAGAGAGCAGGGGGTTTGAGCCACATGACCTTCCCCAGAACAAAACACGTAGGGCTAGGGAAGAACTGTCAAGATATTGTTCTCGAAATGATGATCGGAATGATGGTAGAGAAGACAAGGAGGCTTAAACCCTAAGGTGAAAGGTTTCCTAAACGCCCTCGAGATCAAGGTAATAGCCTTGATAGACGCGTGCAGTATATTCTGTTGCTACCGTTTCTGTCTTTGATACGAAGGATAGTAGTTTAGCCTCCCCCCTACGGGGTCCCAGTAAATGTCCTTCTGAAGTGTTTTGTGTTTTTAAGACGCACCGAAACTGACGTCTTCTCATTGATCAGCCGGTGAGAGCGGTCGATGCTAATAATAACAACACATACATACTATACACACGCAGGGTCCCAAGTGAGATCATTTTATTCCACGGAATATACAAAAAGGCATGCGTTTATGGAAGATATAATGCGGAAGACTTCATCCACGGAAAACCTGCCCCTCGTTGTAGATGATTTTTTCACGAACGAACGCTGTAACATAACGAAATGCTTACTCCAGGGAAGTGAACAAGGTCATGTAACGATCTTCCTTTCTTTGACTTAGGATTGGAAGTCCACTATTACGATTATTACGATGCCGCCCGTGGGAGCCGTGGTTCATGTCGTTGTAAACGTCTGACACAATGGTCAGAGATTGATGGTAGAATATGAGAGTGAGGGAGACAGGCGCCTGGACCAGCTCTCGAACACAATTCCTACTGTTGGGGACCCCAAATGGTCGACCGCCTACCTTGGGGTTTCACCGATGACTATTATTCTGACCGTTCGCTGACAGCCCTGTACGGGAGCGTGTCATACGGCGTGTGGTATCTGCCCTACATACAACTCCAAGCGTCTGCTAGTTAGGTGGATGCTGATACCTTGTACCGTGCACACACAAAATTCATGTCGTAACTAGGGGACTACTAAAGTTGGCTGCAGCGCTTCCGTCGTGATAGATCTTCGCTACTGTACACACACACACATGGACACGTAGACATCACACATGGACACACACGTAGATATCCCTGACACACAATGCTTCCATGGATGGAGGAAGCTGGAAAACTCGTCATGAACACGACATGTTCCGTGGAAACGGCACGAACAAAAGCTTCCATTTAAGTCCTTCAAAGGGTTGAGAGCGACTTCCATGGAAGCTCGGAGGGCAGGATATACTTCCTTCCATGGAAGGAAGCTGTATGTTATAGATTTCATGGAAGTCCCTAGCGTGTACTTCCATGGAAGCTTTGGTGTTGTGGACCACTTCCATGGAAGCTTATTCTCGCAGCTTCCATGCAACTCTTCGTCGACAGATTCCATGGAAGCTGGAATGCTTCCATGGAAGCTGGGGTGAACGCATGTCCAGACCCTTCCATGGAAGTAGCTTCCATGGAAGTGTCGGTGCTTCCATGGAAGTTGATTTCGACCGCTGCCACCTACTTCCATGGAAGTTGCTTCCATGGAAGTTGTCGTGCTTCCATGGAAGTTGGCACAACTTCCATGGAAGTTGTAGCGACTCTGTCGAGCGACGAGCTTCCATGGAAGTCCGAAATCCTGCTTCCTTGGAAGCAAATCGTGGCTACTTCCATGGAAGCAGATTCACTTCCATGGAAGCTCGACGAGCTTCCATGGAAGCGTCATGGAAGCTGGCTGCCCGATCCAGACCAGCAGGTTCCATGGAAGTAAAATTGACTTCCATGGAAGCTCAGTCCATTTGTACAATAGTGTAGGTTTCCCCCTTTGGGTCGTACAAAGCACTAGAAACCACCCATTTCGCGACAGTGGTGCGCACACAACTCCGACTGTGTGTGTTACTGTGGGGCTCTGCCTTTTGATGCGTGCTGAATTTGTTGGTGACCTCAGAATGTTTCGTACTCGTAGTGCCAAAACAAGGCCAGGCGCCAGCGATCGAACTACCGCAAACCGTTCTCTGAACAAAACTGATGCTCTGTCGTCGTGTAGACTCATTACTAGTTATTGTTCGCATCATACTACCATGGTTTGGGACGGATCCCTCATTTACCTTTGCGCGGGAAGAGTGTGCAGTTAGCGCTCCACCACTCGAGCCGTTGCCGAGCTTTTGGTGGGAGTGGAGTATTGGAGCCCTTGCCGTCCACGCTCATGTTCGCCGCCGCCAGAGCCTCTGTGATGAGGTCCCTGGGAAACCCCCTGTTTGCGCCACCATAATACGGCACTGTTTTTGTCAAACAAACTTAGCAAGGTTTTTCAGAAATGGGCGATAGACATTAATGACTAGCGGTCTGGGCCGATAGTCTAGGGGTGTCTGGTAGCAACAGCACACGTGGGTGCGCACTTCTGGCCGGAAACCTGCTAGTGCTCGTGATATAAATAGTTGTCGAAAATCTGTAGTACTGTACGTAGGATTAAGTTACAACCTACAGCATACGTGTTTACTTAGAACTCACGACCGTTGGCCGGTCCTCATTTTGAAATGACCCAAGATGCCACCCACATCCTCCTTCAACCTCCGTTCCACTCAATGCCGAGCCCCGTCACACACCCCGTCTCGGCACCATCATATTATTTTGCGTTCCATGACGGCAGACATTCGTTCGTGTGATAAGCCAAAACCGAGGCATGTACCGACAAACGATACGTCTACGCTGGAACAATCAATAAGACATCCCAAAAGGGACATACGGAGCATTCATCACCATAGTTTGGCGGGGTCCACGGTGCCGTCGCGGATGCCCACGTCGTCGAAAAGGCACGACATCCAGCGGCATGCGAGGTCGGAAGACTGGTACCCAAGCGGACTCTCTGGGTCGCCATAGCGTTGTTCCTCGAATAGACGTTGCAGTTCCCTCGTAGCCTGTTGAGAGGAGAGGAAAGTCAAGTCCGAGGCGGCGCAGTGTGTCCATTAGTTGGAGGTAGTTCCCTCGATCGACTTGTAATAGCTTTGATCGGAACTAACCGCTCCGATATTAGTGGCCTGTTGTTACTTTCGATCGACAACTGATCGTAGGAGGACCGTGTAGTAGGCGATCAACGTGCGTGAGACGGACATCATCTGCCTGAGGCGCCCCACCAAGGAGGTTGTTATCCTTTCGACGACCTCGACGTCAGTTTAGCACACCACGACTTCGACCAACATAGGCCCTTCAAGTACATGTTTCGGAGGTGTCATGACTGATTCCAGGTCGATCTGTGATCAGTGCATCGGGTTATAAAGGCAGGCATGGGAAGAACTGAAAACATGAAGGAGGGGTGTAGTTTTGTAGGAGAACCGGGCTGTTTAATTTTTTGCCGCAACCTGTTTCCCCGGTTGTTGCTGCTGCTGCTGGTCCTGCTGGTGCAGTGCTCGGTCCCTAACCGAAGCTCAGACAGGTAGCAGCTGGTACGAACTGTAATGCAGTTGGTTGCTGCGCTGGCAACCACATGCTGCGTGGTAGCAAGCGTCTGTTGTAGTGATGCAGCCCAGCAGGATGCTGTTGTGTAATTGCTGTGCTATGCCATACTGCTGTTCCTGCAGGTGTGCGCCGAGTGTGTAGTCTGCTTCTGTCTTGCAGTTTGGCGTTTTACATTTCCGGGGACGCGCATCCCGCAGCCCAGGGCACAAAGAAGCGCAAGAAGCGAGATATGCATATATGTTGCCCCTCCCCCCCTCCCCCCCGCCGCCTTGATGAGTTTGGAAGTACTGTAGGGGGTACAACACGGGCTCCGCAACATTCATCAATGCGGTGTGAGCGCTCATGATCATGTTGTAACTGCTGGATACAGACAGATGTACAGGACACACATCGGAAGATGCACACAGACGTGCGTGAGATACGAACAGGAGTACCAAATATTTACAAGGCCGTGTGTACAAACGACCAAGCCAGCAGGGAGCAAGGGGAGAGAGAGTGCATTAGGCAGTTGGGTGGAACCACCAGCAAATAAATAGTGACGCCGGAGATATTTTGGAGATTGGACTTGAATTGAGAATCCGCTGGTCGTACCCCTCTTGCGGTCGACGTTGTGTTAGATATTGTTAAAGGTAGAATGACAGTAGTGACGGTCGTCAATGGACAGTCTTCCCCCACGGCGCCGCATGGGTTTGGCCGTCGACAGAAGCGCTATATTTGCGGAGGGCCCGCTTAGTATGTCACTGTCATTCGGCCCGCTTGGTATGTCACTGTCATTCGCTCATGTTTGGTTTTGTTTCGTGGCTGACGCCGGCAAGACCCACTCCCTCCCCCCATTGCGCATAGGCGTAAATTCCATGAGGTCGGCACGAGGATGGGGAGAGCGTGCACCCGTACAGTCGTAGTCGGGACATGGACGAATGTGTTCGGCGCAAGAAGTGCTTAGATCTCCAAGGGCTATGTACATACAGCTGCATGAACCCGTGCTTCACGCAAAGGATCGAAGGAACAAACTACTAGATATGCGGAGCATGTATGTGTAGACTAGCCAGATGAATCGTCGTGATCTACTAGTTTCACCTGGCGTCGGGGTCGAACAAAAGCACTGTACTCACTCTAGGTCCGTTGTCACCGACACGGAGATATCAAGGCAAGCTAACATTAGGCTCACCCGTAGCCGGCCGTAGTGCAGTTCCTTACTGAACCATCCCGGACGACAGGCTCTAGTTTGACGAGCTTCCCAGGTCGACCGTCCATGACGACGAGTCTTTGGTGGGTAGGCACAGTCTTTGCCGTAGTCTGCAGCGTGGGACAATGACCACAGGAAAGGCCACGTGTACGGATTGCTAATGTAGTGGAGAGGGCGATGCCCGTGCAAAGTAGATTGGATTTGGTGCTGTGTGTTTGTGGGGTGTAGCGATGTGCCATCCAGTTGCCATCCACGAGCGGGGTGCGGTATGCATACGACCCCCCCCCCATAAAACGGTGTTTGCGAAGACGGACATGGTACTACATGTAAAAAAAAAAATGGTTGTTGTGCCACCAGCCGCCGCGCCGCGGCTTCCAACATGCATGCGGCTGCCAACACTGTCTGTCTCACGCAGTCTATAGGTGTGTGTAAGAAGACCCCGTTTCGCTGCGGTTTCACCATGAGCGGGAGTGCGGGCGGTGATGGTGCTCTCTGTCATAACCAGGAAGACGAGGTGTGTGCCCCCAACGACGACTCCACTCGGCTGCAGAAGTAGGAGATATGGGTGAAGGGCTGCACATACTGGACACTTTAGTCTACAGCAGCTTGTGAACTTGGACAGCAGTAATAAGGACCTGTTGAGTATCTGACGAAGGCTGGCACCCGTTGGATAAACCTGCGAAGAAAAAGTGTGTCGACTTTGTAACCTGTGGGTCACGTGGGCAGTACCCTTGCATGATGATACCCCCCAGCCCAAGTGCAGAAGATAGCCAGCCGGAGGCATAGACGGGGCGCCGGGACGGCATCGTTGACGCCGTCTGGTCGAGAGGTTTCCGCAAACGTAACGTGACTTTAGAGCATCCTCTCAGTCGTGCAGCAAGCGGGCGTAGCAAATGGTCCAGTCGTATTTCTTTGTTCCGCGTATTAACACGGTTCAACACGGTGTACCTTCCTTAACCTGCGGACTACTGTAGTACTCTATATACCGTATATACCGTATATGACACAAGATACCACACCCTTGACCAACAAACAATGCTCGATTGCTCCACAACACAACAGTGGTCGCGCCGATAGTGGTTGTGTGGGAACCGTGTCGTCTACAGCATTCTGACAAGGCGTCGTTGGGTTTACGCCTTCTGTTCGTCGTTGGAGATCTCGACCCGATAAACAGGGGGTGTGGTTTGGCAGCGTCACCGACGGTATACATACCGGTGTAGATGCCGTACGTGCGTTTCGTATCGGTTTCGTGTTGCGGTTGTTTGTCTGCAGATAGTGCCGCAGCAGCACCTGTACCTCTATTCCCCGCACCTGTGTTTGTTTACGCCACGCGTTGTGTGACGGCTGACAGAGGCCGTGTGGTTGCAACTAGGACCCACGGAAACAGGAGGCGGCGATAGTCGGCACAGGAGTGTATGCACGCGAGGAAATACATCCTGCCTAGAAAGGATACTGTTTTGGTCGAGCTTTTCATTCACACAGCACAGCGTTTCGTTTCGAGGTGGTCCCTCTCCCCGCGACCGAACCTACACCAATCTTCGCGTCACGACCTGTGTACAATCTCCGTCTTGTTCTTTGGTGGTTGATACAGACCAGGCGGATGAACTGCACGAAGCCCATAAATAAACGTGAACTCGAGAGTGTGGGATAGCCCGTATACAAACCGCCGCGTCTACTGGTACCAGTTCGTATAATTATTTTTGTCCCCATATATCGACGGATGATCCCTCTCCACACATCTCTAGGCTACATCAAGCTATGACAATGACATCCGCCAATAGCTCCGTGTATGTCTCCCTCACCCTGCCAGTAGTGCTGTCTTGGCGATCCCGGCGGTGTTGCGTGGTTCGCTGACTGCTCGTCCTCATTCTCCTTGTGTGCGCCAAGCAACCGCGTTTGGTTTTGGGGTAGAAATGCTGGTGAGACACGGTCATCTGATGTCGGGGCCACGAGGCAACGTGTGTGGTGAAGAGCGCCCTATTTTGCTTGTTCGTCACATGCCAACAGATCGTCAATCGGTGCTCTATAGACCACGTGCTGGTCGAAAAGGATGGAAAAGTCGGGCGTCTTGTATCTAAACTTGTCACCCCGGTAGGTAGAGGCTGTTTTTCCCCTCCTCGAACGGAGTGGAAAGAACGGTCGCTCTTCCGTCTCCGCGGCTCATGATGAACTACCTGTCTCCGTACTGGTGCGAGTTCGTGTCCCGGGGTTCAGGATGCGACACAGATACGCACATTTGCATGCACACACCCTACATAGCAGTGGGAGCGCTACCATAAGGCTGCGTGCTGCTGCCACCCAGCGCACCCCACTCAGGACTGCTGCCCGTGTGCAGACAGAGTAGCCAGTAGCAGTGGGGCAACAGTCCTCCTATCGCACCCTACGGGGCAATCAATTCTGTAAACAGTAGCCAGCATGATGCTTCCCGGAAACGTTTTAGTCTCGAAATGTGCCTCCTTACTCGGAAACTTTTCGATTCCCGGTCCGACACTGTGTAAAAAAGCAAACGCCCACTGGCGTCAATTTCCTGGGGGGCATGCGCAGAACCGTAGGTATACAGAGGCTCACATCTTCCACGAAAAAAAAAGAAAAAAACAAAACAAAGCAAACGTACATCAGTGAGTGGTGAATCCTACACGAAAACTCGGTTTCGTTGCCCTCGACAGTGGCGTCAAAACTAGAAGGTGAGCCCCGATTTCGACGTATTTTATCTCCGGGCACCGTTCTGCAGCCGACATGGGGTGGTGACCACCCCGACATGCACATGTCCAACAATCGAACTCGGTATTTATTGTATTGGGGAGCGATCGGGTAAGCAGGTACGGAGTTCGCTAAACCCAATGTTGAAAACCTAGCTAGGTGGAAGGGACAGAAGCCAAACGCCCATGTCGTTCTGCAATGTTTCGTGTGTTGCTTCGTCGTTTTCAGAGTAATCCTGGGGTGTACATCACCGAGGGATTGCACAGGTGGCCGGTGGGGCACGTTATGGGAGGTTATGCCCGCGCATAACCTGTCCAGCTTGGATATACGCTGTATAACCTCTTCATGCTGGGTTACCAACCGCCGGTTTTCTATCGGGTTAGGAAATCAATTTTAACCTTGCCTTGTCGGGCTGGCAACCTCGATCCAAAACAAATGGGTGCAACCTCGCCCGCAGCTGGGTGACAATCACCCCACCCAGCGACGCGAGCCTTCGCGTCGAGGCCAGGAACAATCCCACACAAGGATTACGAAGCACACACACAAGGAAGGAGTACACCACACGAGGATGATGATTGGGCGATAAACAAAAAAAAATATGGTACTCCCTCAGGTCCGAAACGTGAGCTCGATCACGTAAGCCGGGGGATCCCGCACGCAGAAAAAGTACGCCGGGGAGAGGGGCGAAATTATCTCGAAGGCGAATGACATACATACGCGCAGTAAGGAGGAGGTCGGGGGTTCGATCCCCGCAAAACATACAGGTATATTTTTTTCCCCAAAAACCAACAAATTTTACGCGAAATTTCGAAATTTCTCGCGAGGGCATAGGCATATGATATGCGTAGTACGGAGGAGGTTGATACTTCGGTCCCCGCGAAATTGTTTTTTCTTCCCAAAACCAAAAAAAGTAAGCGCAAAATTTATCGCGAAGGCGTATGATACGCACGCGTAGTAAGGAGGAGGTCGGGAGTTCGATCCCCGCAAAACATGTTTTGTTTTTCCCAAAACCAAAAAATACTCCAGGAGCATTTACAAAAAAAAACACACACACACGTTTAGGCCTCTCCGAGTGCTTCATTTTTCCAACCTGACGCTTTGGTTACGGTCAACAACAAAGACAACCACGACAATCGAAAATGGCGGTCTACGGCCATACCGTAGTGGCTGTGCCCTTATCCTGCCATGACCTTCCTCGCGAAAATATCCCGACCCGCCTGTCCCCCAAAGAGGCTCTGGTGGGCCCGGAAGTGCTTTTTGCAGGCTGCCCCCGACAATACACGTCCTAAAGCAAGCAGAATCATTCTCCACAGCAGCTCAGCCTCGCGGCGTGGCCTTCCGCCCCCATCCCGCTCCCATCCCGCACTCCTTGCGCCTCCCCCGCCCTCCCGCTTGACTCCGCCCAACGAGACCTGCGACTCGAGAAGTCGATAAAAAACAGGAGAAAATCTGTAGAGCACCGGAATGTCATCTACGCGTATCCCCATCCTGAGACCTGATTGATTACAAAGTAGGAGCGCGGAATTGCGCGACGGAAGTGGAGGGAGGGGTACCTCGTCAGTAGGGTCCGAGAATCAAAGAGCGGTCTTAGCCTCCGGATTGTTGTTGTTGCTGCTTGCCTCCAATATGGAGCAATCCCTTCGAGTACAGATGGCGCGGACGACTTCCGTGGTCACAGCTTGGAAGCTACCTATATACCCAAAGAGGGCACACTCTAGGACAAAGAGAACAACCAAGGACCCAGAAACAAACAGCACGAATGCGAAACAGCCCGTCGGGCGTATACGGCAACATATCCACGCCGGCGATGCAACTAAAAAACAGAGCAAAGACAACATGTTTTTATATTATCGGATTCCGGTACTCCATGCGTGTACATCGAATGCCCTGGTAGTCGCAGAAAACGAGAGTAAAATACCAGACCAAGGCGAAACCTAGGACTCCATGTTTCCCACCGAGAATTTTCGAGTACATGACGGGGGATCAGGCTCATTGCAAGCGGCAACTGGTGAATGTGTGCGTGTGTCAGAGAGGCAAAACAGTTTCCATAGTTGTAGGCACGATCCTTTGCCACCCCCCCCCCCGTAGCCCAACTACTTCGGATGAAGAACCTAAACGTACGGTGGTATCCCTTCCTTGGCTTGCTCGATGCGAAGCAAAAGGCCATTCAATTGCAGATTCTTTCCAGCAAACCACAAAACATCGATCGTCCGCGGTGTAGGAGGGAAATGAAACTGAATCACTAGATTGCCGTATGGCTCTAGGTTGCTCTAGGTCCCCATCTCAGACAACTTGCGGAGGCAGGGGAGACAGAAAGGGTATGCATACGGTCAATCGCATACAACGAACCCGTCGTCACTCACGGCTCAGGCGATGGAGTCCCGCAGAACACTGTGGAAGTACTTGTTGAGGAGGTAGTTCGGGTTTCCTGTCAGGTTGCACCGCCACACCGGCCGCTTGCTCCCCTCGTCGACCAGGCGGCAGGCGGATGTCCCAGTTGTGGAACAGGCATGCATCATATGCACTACGCACCGGATGGCCGAGGCAGGGAAAAACGTAAGGGACGTGCGCATCCGAAGCATGTCCAAACCGGTCACCGGATCGACCTTGCGCTTGTTGCCAACTCCTGCTCTCACATAATTCGCCACCGCCAACCAAATGGTGAATTCTCCCTCCGGAATGGCGTTGCTGCTATCACCTCGTCTCCAGTCGTTGCCTTGGTGCTCGAAAAAATTGGCCACTTTCCCGAGAGCGTGCGACCTAGCCCTCGGTTTCCAGCTCGCTGGTCTTCGGCCTTGAGGTATATCTCGACGTCATTGCCACGCGATGCCGCCGACCGGACCCACGTAGGGGTACCCGCGTCTTTGACCGGGCCGCCACGGATGGTGCCGATTCCAGCACTGACTTCCGCCGGAGCCTGGCCCCAATGGTTAAACACCACGACCGTCTGACGGACGATGCCTTGGCCTCTGTTCCTCTAGCAAAAAGAGCACGTCCGCCTACTACATGGCGCCTCCTGCGAGGTCCTACGTACCACACCCAAGCGCATCGTCGTAGCGCTTTTCTAGTTGCTCGGCGGATGGCAATGTTTTCGATATCGCCTGCTGCCATGCCGGGGCGTCCAGACCGGTCTCGAGCCGAGTTGGACCCAACCCGGCATCCCACTGTTGGTAACCGTGCGGCCGCCCCCCCCTTCTTCCCGTCGTGCCGTCTTCCGAGGCTGCTGAAGCCGTCTGCAACGGCAAGATCTTGAACACCTCCTGAAGCACTTCCCGGCAGAGAGGGCCAGCTGTCAACTCCTTCGTGACCTCGACCCCGCCTACGCGACTCTTTCGCACTCCACCTGACGGCCTGCAGACTATGGCCCATACCGATACGAGTATCTCGGTGAGGTTCGCCCAGGGAAAAAGCGGCTGCCTAGCGCCAAACCAGCAAAACTCAGATCTTCGCCGTCGACTACCTCTGCGTTCATGTATTCCTCGGTAAGTTTGTGCAAATGTCCCAGCCAGGGTGGTACCTTCGCCGACCCGTCGCTCGCTGGATCACCGGCTCCACTGCCGGCTTCACCCGTGGTGTCGTCACCTCCGGCATTGCCCTCAAACCCTTCGTCGCACGTACCGCTGCCGCCTGGCGTCGCGAATATAAAATGGCGAGTGGAGCGAGTTGTGTTAGCAACAGACAATCACGAGTCAACTTGGCCAGGATGTGCCACGGAAAAGGGAAAGAGGACCAACCACGAGATCGACAGAGCTCACCAGCAGTATGCGATCGATACAGCAACGGAAAATTCTTCGAAATCTGTGGGTGATGTTGTTCATCGCGCTCTCTCGTCCCCACAGGCCGATAGTGTTGCATACACTCAGCGGTACCGGCATCTCGTGTAGGATGTTGACGGGGGAGGTCGAGAGCACACATCCGCCGTAGTGAACCGCATCGCGCGATTACTATTACAATTCAAGGGCTTAGGACGCGGAGACTGCCCCCCCCCCCCCCCCCCACCCCCAATTGAGAGTGCTCATGCCCACCTATGCATGTGAAATGGGAAAAAAATGTGAGGGACATGGCAGTTATAGCGCACTTCCAACGCAAGAATCAACTGTACTAGAAACGACGCGACGAACGGCTAAATGCCCCCCCCTCCCTGCATCGTGCGAGGCTATATCGTACAACATCAGCATCGGCCTCAAGCCTATCGCCTCGGCTTCTTTGTTCTACGTAGAAGTACGTATGACGTTCGAGACATTGCGTGAACCGTGCGAATAAAAAGAGCAATGGTGCACAAGAGGGTGAACGCGGCGTCATTGCTGGGAGGCAAGACGGTGTACCCCGGCAGTGGTAGGGTGCTAAATTATACCAGGTACAATCCAACGAACCGAGAGGGACGTGTGCGTGTGTTCGTCACATCGCCAGACTTATACCAGCGTCAGTGATCAAGCCTTGTCGTGTTCGTATGCATACGTGAGGGAGGATAGTGCCGACTCCTGCTCTACCTGCCGCCCTCGACGGGTGTTTGTTGCCCACAAGAGATTGCAGCCCAGAGAGATATTCGAACAACCTGTTGCCAGAGATTTGAGAGGTTCACCACCACACCACCCAAGGACGACCGAGTGGGTCGCGCGCACGCGAGGCAATACATAAGCCCGCAACTATATCTGATTGTAGAGTGCTCATCATCAGTGCTGTCCCTCCTAACCCTGTCCCCTCCACCACCGCCGTCGCTGACGTGCGATGCGGCGGAACTAGGTGTAGTGGCGCCTGACGGCGCTGAGGGCGCTCCACATATCGCGACGTGCGGCCCACCGTTCTTCAACGAGCTGAACGACGCGCCACAGGCACTACACTCATAACCGCGGCCAGGAAAATTCTTGAGGCTCACCCTCCGCGGCCTCGTTTGTGCCGTGGGCTGCTGTGGTTCAATGAGACAGAGCCGACGGAGGGTGGGGCGTCGTGTGGGGGGGCGCATAGCTTGGTATTGAAGTACTGCTGACATAATGGGGTAATCTGTTGATCCTAACGGCGTGTCCCCCTAAACGGCACCACACTCCAGCCTGTTCACCACGCATGGACGTGTGCGCACATGGACAGGAGGGGGCGCATGGATACAAAGGATAACGCATGGTGCTGAGCATGCGTCAGCCGATGGCGAATGGTTACGAGGGCCGAGGCCGGTTCTTCAGCAGCCGCATAGCCGAGAACCGAGACAACCATGTGAGTGAGTCACGCTTTTTTTTGTGGCCTCCCGCGCTTCTGCACGCTGCTGTCACAGATCTCAGCCCCCATCTACAGCAGTACGCCTCCAATCAGCGTGTACTGCTGTTTGTTTCTGCACACATGAAAAACCGACTTGTGCACCGTATTCGATGTTGGGTTAGGGTTCGATGTTTGTTGGAGCGTGAGTGTCCCTAAGCATACCAGCTCTGGTCATGCACGCAACGCGGGGTGAGGGAAAAGGTAATATCGCCGTTGGTCATTTTTTTTGCAATCACGGATAGGCACGCACATGCACTTCGCCATCGCACTGCTGCAGCGTGTATCATTCTTTCCTAACCCCAAAGGTAGCGGTGGGCAGCGCTGGGTGTCTTATGATCGGCTGCTGACCATTCCGCGCGGGAGGTTAAGGGCTACACAGCCTTCACGGTGGTAGACTTTGGTGTAGATAGAGGGTCTACACCGAATTAGTCCCTATTAGTGTACGTTTCCCACCTCCTCCGTAAAACACGAAGAGTATGTACGAACCAAGGCCTTTTGTAGTCGTCCACGGAAAACAACACTTGACGAGTACGAACGCTGGACGCAGACATGCAGACCCGGCTGGTGCTTAGGAAATTGGATTACAATAGACCATTCCCCAAACGCTAAGGGTCCCGAATGATGCGAACACCCACTGACGTATGATACGAGTACGACAGCACGCCTGGACAATGCAACCTCCCAATGGGTTGCGATTCGAAAAGATACAAGTAAAAATTGTAACGGGTTTTGGGGTCCAAAACATGAATCGCTTTCTCTGACGCTCTGAATTCACTGCTAGTCTATCTTAGACTCTTCTTAGCTAGAAATGGATTCGTTGGGTCATATCATATATGTTAAGAAAATTATATTAATAAAACATGTATGTGTGTTGTGTGTTGCCGAGACCGGGAATGATATGTGTGTGTCTGCGGTGCCCCTTTTCAAATGCGTCCGCCAAACTCCGTCCAGAAAATACGCGCTTTGCTCTTTATTTGCCATGAAACAAAAGTGACGCCAAATACCAACGGCGGAGACCTGCCAGAAAAACACCACTGGCAAACAATATCGATCATTTCTGTCCCAAAGGTCGCCTCGGACGAACAAACACCTACATACTACCAATGTTGCGCAGATGGCCTCAGACAGAAAGATGCCCGATTATCAACGTTCCACAGACCACCTCGGGCAATCCATAGCCATTCGTATGGCTTTAGATTGCACGATGGATCTTGAGCGTGCGGACCCTCACCTGCAGTTTCCCATGCTTTCGGAACAGACGGGCATCGTTCTGACGTCTCAATGCTATGTACAGCAGTAGTCCCTAACACGAACTTCAACTTTGCAGTGGGCATTGGTCAAGTACACTCAAGCGATAGATGTATTCGTACATTTTCTTCTTTTCTTGTAACTGGACTACCGTATATGACACAAGATAACACACCCCCTGGACCGATTTTCAAAGCTCGATTACTCCACGACGAAGAGGATGCATAAATGAAACAATACGTTTTCGAACAGCTCTCGACGAGACGGTTCCAACGCCGCCGTTGTCGGCGCTGTGACTCTTCCTGCTGTTGAGATATCGAGCTTTGAAAATCGGCCAAGGGGTGTGTTATCTTGTGTCATATACGGTAATTTGTTTGTTGTAACAACAATCCAAAGTTTCCATGATCGGTGCGTTGTTTTTTTCTCAGCGTCGTGCAATCGCTCGCCCCACCCTCGACGCCCCTCCTCCACACAACATTCTCTCTCCTTTCCCTCAACCCTTCACCTCCGAATTCCTCACCTTTCCTTTTCGGTATGTCTCATTCGATGGGCGGTGGCAGCAGCAGCTCGGGGCGTGCCCGCTTGCCGCTCGGGGACCTCGGCAACGCGGGCTCCAACGCTGTCCGCGGCCGCTCCAAGAACAGAGCAACCTCCCGGAAGTACACCGAGGATGCTCCCATCAGCAGCAAGCGCAGCGCGCGCAGCTCTTCCACAAGCCACAGGCAGAGGCTACGGTCCACAACGACAAGCGCCGAGAACTCGGACCCTGTGGGGAGCACCATCGCCCTCGCCATGGTGCGTATTGTTTGTCGTTTGCTTCGCCGAAGAACGTATGTTGCCTTTAGTGAGTGTTGATTGCCGAGTGTTTCCCGAGCGTCGTGGGGTTACCCAGCCTCCTCTGTGTGCCATGGACCAACCGCATGAAAATTTCTGTGCTCTTTTGTGCCGAACAACCCTCACCATTGTTCGCGTTCATGCCAGCTGGAGGGTTTCTTTCGGCCCCTCCAACCCCCCCCGCCCCGCCACCTACCCACCCAACCCCGACCCCCACCACCACAACCACCCACCCACCCACCCACCACGGCGACTTTTTTTTGTTTTTTTTTATTTTTTGGATGCCGCTGAGGCTGCTGCAAGGTAGCTTCATAGCTCGGTCGACGCTAACTTAACGTGCACGGCTACCTAACGCACTGCAAATAGTGTCGGTGGCATTGATTTTCATTGCTTCATTGTGAATATGTTGATGGTATAGGTAAACATTTTGAGCCGCTTTCGGCAACGCAGTGAGGAAGGATTGGCCATCGGTGATCGCCCGTGAACAATGGTACGTCTTGCGGAGGACCTGTGATCAATGCTTTATATCAACCACTTCAGCAAGACAATATTCTGTCCCCGTACCCCACCTGGCCACCCAGCAAAAAATCTCCAATTTGTTGGTGCATTTTGACCCCCTCGCTCCCCCCCACCCCCACCCGATGTTTACCATCGGGATTGGGTTTTCGTCGCTCGGCAGATATGTAAAAAAGCCAATGCACTTTGTGAACTCGGCAACCAGGTTACCTGTTTTTTTTTTACCTCTGTTTTTTTATTGGCGGTAACCATGAATGGTGGTCGAGTAGATTATGTTGTGCGGGATCGAGAACCCTCACTCCCCGCAATGGCGACAATCGCACCACGTTGTGTTAAATCGGTCAAGCACCCTCGAGGCAGTTACACAGTGCTTACAATTGTCTCTGGAAGTGAAGGCACCAGAAAAAAGCACCAGAAACAAAATTGAGTCATACGCAGCAGTCATCCATGCGCAAGGAAGTAAGCAAAGATGCCGAACACCCTTAGCAGGATGCAGCGCACCCTTCATGCGACGCGCCGAATACCTCGCCGCTCCGCGCTTGGTGATGTGAGAGCCTGGTCCGGTGAGAACCGGCGTGCTCCGTCCCGGCTTTGTAGGGATGCAAGGTCAGTTGCCTAACGACTACGGCATGCACGACAATGAGTACACCCCCACCCCACCCCCTCGCTCACGTCGTTGGATCTTTCCTTGTTGTACGGGAAGGGGTTGGATTTTCTTGCTAGGGTTTTAGCGTGCTCTCACTCACTCTCCATGGGAGCAACTCCTCCTTTTTCTCACGTTGCCTTTCTTATTTTCGAAATCATCGCCTGACCGCGTAAAGCACCAAGAAGCGGTCACTTTCGGCCAACATTCCCACTGCCGCGAAGGGTTTCCTCAAGAAGTCCAAGGACTGGCCTGAAGCTCTGAAGCTACAAGTTGGGGTCAGCCTGCTCAAGGCCCAAAACCTGCGGGTGCGTCTTTGGTGTGTCACTCTCTCGTGCGCTTGAGGCATCAAATCGAAGGTTGTCCCGTCTGGTTCCCGGTTGGATCTAGCAAGCTCGTTTCGAATGGCCCTTCATCTCCCGAGTTTTTGGAAGCAGCATGCCGCAGCAGTTTGACCCCCCGTTGCAAGTGGCGCTCCACACCCCAATGACCACCCTCCCCCCTCCCCCCATATGCTACAGTTCTACGCTGGGCCGGCTGCGACAAGGGAGGCCACCAAGGGAGATACTACCGCCATAAGCGCCATTCTTCATCTGGTCTTCTAGTACTCCCCGGTGTTCGCAGCCAACCCGAGCTGGCGCACCTCGGCTTCTCTCGAGGAATATCCCATCCTCAAAATGGCCTACAGGGTGTATCGGGCCCGCGGAGGCGTGTCAAGTGCACGCATGTTTGTCGGTGAGGCCATTTGTTGTGCACATTGCGTATGCATAGGTATGATTGAAAGACGTGAAGCTGAGAAGCTTGGGATGCCTTGATAGCCCCAGTTGTGGAATAGAATGATCCGGCTTGTCACCCGCACGAGCAAAGCATGTATAGCCCACACGAGCATACGAGCAGATATACTCGACAGTAAGCGTCACCCTAATGCGGATTCTCTTGCTTCTCGTTTTTTTACCACAGGCAAGCTTGGCAAAAACCTGGCCGCCACGTGGTCGGAGTGCCACAAGCATGTCCGGATCACGGTGTGCAAGCTCACCCTCCAGGCGGTCCGGTGCGTCGAGGCCGACGTCAAGGAGGGCGATGCGCCCTCGAAGCTAACGGCACGCAACCTGGCGAAGGCTTCTCGAAGGTCTCTCCGCAAATTGGTACGTACAACTCTCGTCCAACGCTGGCCCTAAGCTTTCTAGGCGGTACTCAACTGCTTGACGACATCGCAACAAAACGATGGTGACTAGGGGCAAACCCTAACCCAGAGCCCCCCCCCCCATGTGTAACAAAATTAAGCGTTGCCCGGGGCCTTCGTGATGGCACACATATAGGACTGTGTTTCGGTTTGATGCTTGTGAGCGAGCCTGACTCGGATACAGCGGTGTGGCCGGTAAACGTCACTCTAGTCAAGTCTAACTTGTCTGTTTACGTCTCTAGGGCGAGGGGATCTGTTTACATGGGTCGCGGTGGTGCCTAACTGTTTGTCCGAGCCATGTTTGGGGCACTTAGATTTCAGCTCTTTGGACCGGTTTGCACAGAGGATAGCAGCGTATCGGTCGTGTCGCTTTCTTTTCTGGCACTCGAGGCAACGTGGGGTGTTCACTCCATCCCGCAAGCCTCGATGTCAACAGCGTCTAACGTCCTCTTCCCCCTGCATACCGCCGTATTGTGCGTCGTCTACAGCATGATGAGATGAAGACCGCGCTAGCCAATATGGCCCTGGCTCCGGTGCTTTCACCGGCCAAGCACTACGCCACCGCTCTCGGCGGCTCCGACCCCTTCTCTCGGGACGCAAGTACCGTGGCACGACGTCTTCGGCTGCTCGGAGTATCTTTTTTATGACATGGCGAGTTGGGCATGTGCTGAGAGCGTTTCCGAGCCGAAGTTTGGCGTGACGATGTTCTGTTTTGTCCCTCCGAATATGCAGGCTACTGGCCCGGTTTGAGTTCCAATGTTCGCCTTCTCTACCTTAGTTCCCTGGCATTTGGTTGCTGCGACTCGTATTGCACGTGTGTTTTTTGACACGGTTGCTCCGCCTCGTCGAGACATGTGTAGTCCGGGTTGTCTCGGCCTCCGGGTGACTTGATAGAAGCAGATCCAAGTCACTTTCGGGAGATCGCCGCACTGCTCACTATCGCCTTCAGACTTGGAGCTAAATTATTCGTGGAACATAGCCTTCGCCCGAAATCAAAGCTGCTCCTTCCCGATGTTGTCTTCAGGCAAATTGTACTGTAGCACAACGGACGTGGTGTCGTTCTTAGGTCTCCCAGTGCTTTGCTGTACTTTGTGCCCGGTTGTTCGGTCGTTTGGCGAGGTTATCGTTTGGGTCATCCATCCCACCCTTCTCCCCCGTGGATGAAATTGGTCGCAGGTCATTCTCCCCCTCGCCAAGGAGTTTCTGGACGAGATTGGCGCGCAGCTCGCGTCAGCGGTTAGCGTCTACCGGCAATCCCAGGGAGGGGATGACTCCGAGTCCGACGAGGATGACGGCACCGAAGACCCACCGGGCTTCAACACCCGTCGCACCATCCGGGAGCTGATCAAGACGAAGGGAAAGCTTCCCCCGGGCGGCGGCGACAAGCACCACAAGGCCTTCCTCGCGCGGTAGGACTCTCTCGCTCGAACCTTGTTGCCTCTGTACACTTTTCGTAGTCTGTTGTTGAGCAAGTGCGTGTTGACACTCGTGGTACTGTAGCGGAGGGTTATCACGAGGTAGTTTTTGAGTCGTGTATGTCCTGAGCCTACATCCAAGGGTGCAGCGGTGCAGCAACCGCGGACTTGTCCTTCCGCAACTAGATTTTTCGGCTCGGCATTCTTACCGCTGACCCTTCTTCGGTTGCCTCGCCCAACCCATATGCATCACAGGTTTGAGGTCATTATGCTCGACTTAGTCCAGGAAGCTCGGGGCGAACTGCCGGCAGCTAACAAATGCTCGCTGGAAGTCGCCGAGGAATTTTTTTTCCTTACAACTACACCGACGGCGTTCTGGGTGGCGACGACGCTGGCGGTGACGCTGGCGCTGGCGCTGGCGCTGGCGCTGACGCTGACGCTGACGCTGGCGCTGACGCTGACGCTGACGCTGGCGGTGGCGGGGTCGACGAGGAGAGCAGCGACGGAGAGGAGAGCAGCGATGAAGGGTCCGTCCAGAACGACCAGGAAAACGCCGACACCGAGTCGGAGTACGAAGAAGGGACGGGTGCCGGCGACACTGAGACGGAGGACCGGAAGACTCATCTAGGCGAGAACCGATGTTGTCTTGTGCAGTGCATCCTGTTCGTTCAACTTGTTCTTCCACAGTGGCGGTAGAAAGATACGTAGGGTGTCTCGAGGTATCTCAAGGCTAGGAGGTTGGGTATGTGTATTCGTTGGCGATTATTTGCTTCGCAACGACCTTTAGTTCAGTGTATTCCAACTCTTCAATTTCGCGAGACAAAAATAATCCTTTGGAGCTTTTGGGTGGCTGACGACACCAGTTATTGACAGTACTGTACCCTTTAGTATGCTACATACGTAACACATTTCCACTGGAGTATGTTTGAACTTCCCGAGTTCTTTGGTAGCCCAAGGCCAAGCCCTTAATCGACACTTTTGTTCACGGTCATCGGCCGACTGTCTGTAAAACCCTGTCGTTTCTACTCAAAACTAAATGGGCCGATCGATGACACCGTCCCCGGTTTGCTTGTTTTGAACTGCCTGTATGGTTTTCAGTCACGTGAGGGAAGAGTCAACGTCAGCGCGACAACGGCGTGGCGAACATCTTCTTCAAAAGCCCGGCGAGACGACCGGCGTGTGTTTCTTCGGTTCTCTGGCATCGGTCTGGCGCTACCGTCGCGGCACTTTTTTTCGACGGGTGGGGAAGGGGAGCATGTATACGCCCTATGCTTTTTGTGTTTTCGGTCAATAACCAGACTATATCGTATGTGCGGACGGAATGGGTGTTGACGATGGCCTGCGCCGTTGCTTGTTTGCGTTGCGGAAAGTCCAATTGTTCGGGTGGTACAGGTTGGTCGGGATTTTGTGTGGAGCCTGGGTGAGTTGGGGAGAAGTGGGCCAGGGAGGGCGGCTGGGGGGGGGGGGCTCCATCATTAAGGTTGTTAACGGTTGTTGAAAGCTTCAACCTCGGGCGGGGACTTGAAGCCCGCGTTAACGACCGCCGTTTTTTTCGATTCCCTGGCATCTGTGACGTGCTCACACGTCCCCAAAGGGGCACGATTGAGGTCGTTTTGTCAAGGCCAACTGCTGTGTTTGTTTTTTTTTCTTGGGTATTCGCTCAATCTCCGGACCGTATAGTATATGCGGAGAAGTTTCTACGGGGGCGTGTTTCCTCACTCGTACCGACTTTAGTAAAATGAACTTTCGCTCTTCTCTTGGCTTCGTTGGTGCAATTGCTTGTTTGTGCGGGAGGTCGAGAAGTGGTGAGCCGGTCGAAAAACTTGTGTGGAGCCGCTCATGGCTGTGTGGGGCTAGGTATGCATATTGTTTTTTTTTGTACGTCATCACGGTTCTTTGTTCGGGAAGCCGCGGCCATCTTGTCCGCCCTCGTTCCGCCGTAATTATCTCGCGGTACACGTACAATCTATTTTGCGTCGTGCGTACCCTAAACGAAGCACGGGCCACGATTGTGGTTGCTGGGACCTTGGTTTGAGGCGTCGTTTATTTGTGTCTGCAGAATAGGCTATTGTATAGTTTGTTTTTTGCCGGGGTGTCATGCGCTCACCACGGTGTTGACGCACGGGAACCTGCATATGTGCAACTACGCGCTAACGCATTAACGACCGACGAATTAATACAAAAGAACACAAACCTGGTACTTGTTATCCGGCTGCGAACGTTTGTCCCGAGGGGCAGAACAACGTTGCATGATGAGAGGGCACAATCTGGCGACGTTGTGAGCCAAGGCTTTCTCTAACCCACGAGGTTATGCTGTGTGTGCTTACCTGACCCGGCCAGGTTATGCCACCGGGATCAGCAACCTGGGACGTTGTATTAACTGAAAATAGAGTGCTTTTTTTTCGGCATTGTACAATGGTGCATATAATGTGCACCTGGGCCACCTGTGTGGGTGAAAAGCTTCGGGCTATTCCACTGGTATGACTGTGGATGGCGTCTCGGACGCGGTGAAACAAGCATGCGGAAAAGCAGGGAAACGGTTGGCAACGAGCCAGTCCCGTAGGAGCAAGGGGACTGAGCCTCGTTTGGTGCTCAGGCAGCTAAGGTGCCCATACGGGATGCCCAATCGACAGGCGGCTCGTGCGGCAAATGGTGGAGGTGAGACTTGCACGGCACAAGAAGGGAACCCATGCGTAGTGTTTAGTAAATATCAGATTTGTTGTCGCTGGAAGCCCACTTGAACAATTCGGTCGCGAGAGAGTCCCTCTAGTCGAACGCCTGCCCTTTTTACTACCTTGCATGTAATGGCGGGCGGAATGTCTGTGTTTGTGCTAGGGCGTTCAGCGGGACATTTCGGGATACCAAATAACTGTCGTGTCGATACCCCTGGATCTTGTACGTTGCGACTGGAGTGGCTGGATGACACCAGCACGTAACTCGCCTGTTGCTGCGTATTCGCATGTGGTATGAGGATTCGATACCCCTAGGCCTCTAACGATGAGTCAACCTCTTCGGAGGGCGTACAACCGCGTTTGTCGAATCCTACGTTGTCCGTACAATGCTACGTTGCCCGTAGCAATGTCTTGCCCCTATGCCCTGGTTACATAGACGTTTGCGGACTCCCTCTTGCACGCTGATGCCAGGCGACGGAGGGAAAACGGTTAGGCCGAGAAAATCGCTAAGAATCGGTTGTCCGTTCTCGGTGAGAGTATATACCGCTCATCATTGCGTCGACGAGCCCGTTTACCGTCGAGTGTGTTGGAGTGTGGTTCAGGGTGGTTGGCCTGCCTGCGCAAGCAAGTTTGGGCTGCTCGCAAGGCATGGGCGTTTAAGGTTGACGAGAGTCCCAGTGCGAGGCCTACGATATGCCACCTGTCTCGGCGATACGTAAGAAGTACCCGTGTGAACAAGTGGGACGTTCGACCAATACGATAGATGTCGAAGGGGCCCCCAACGGTGATGTCGACGAACCACCGAGGCGGTCCAAACCCGGTCCCATGCCGTTGTTCTTGGTCCGTCGATGCATATCGTTAGGTGACGATCCGATGGCCCATGACCGGACCACGAAAAGACCACCCTTATCTCGCCGACGGCGTCAACAAACTGTACCACACCCACCCGGCCGACAATGATGTCGCCACCCTGCTCCCAGGTAGGCCGTATTTTCTTGCATGTCACACCACATGTTCACCCGTGGTATGTAGGCGCGTACACAACAAGGCGGTCCCAACTCTACACCGTGCAAACCAAATATTCGGCAGTATTGTTGTGGTACAGCAGCATTCATATTGCATACATAGCGAAACGCGGCTATCGCAAGCCACGCAGATGATGTGCCTAACCAATTAACTGTTATACGGTAGAGAACAGCAGTACACTTATTATTGGGGGGTGTATTTTCCGGCGCGGTTTGGAACCTCGGCAACGTCATTTTCCGTTTAGTTCTGAGAGTGAGAAGAGACGAATGTGCATTGCCCCGATCGTAGCGGGTTGGTGTATCTTAGTCAATGCGCCATGATGGTGATTGTCTTCCTCCAAAGAATAAGACGGCACAGCAGTCCCGGTGTAGTTAGGTCTTACCGACTTGTGTCACCCCCGGGAGGCATGCTCCGACCTCCCGGAACGGGGAACCTTGTTCTGCAGTAACACACTTGATAGAGCCTCCTCTGGTGCTTGCCCATGGAGCCCGTCGTACGCTACATTTAGGTCACAGCAGTCTCCTCTATACACAGGTACATACCTCCATGTCATACTGCAGAGTGGTGCTGTAGATAGAGTCTTTGCTACTGCTTTCTTGGAGCAGCCATGGAACCCGTTGTACGCGACGTGTACGCGACAGCAGTCTCTAGGATGTACGTGACAGCAGGCTCTGGTGTGCAGGTTGACAGGAGAGCCTGCCTGCTCGGACAAAGCAGAAGCTTCACCCCCCCCCCCCCCCTGGTATGCTTGGGCAACCTCCCGCGTGGTTTGCTATGTCCTAAAATATAAAGAAGGGTTGTTCCTCCAAACAAAAAAAATAAACTGGTGTTTATTTTGTAACAGTCGAATTAGAATTTGGCTTCATTTTCTACCGGAAACCCAGGGTCACGGTGTTTGGAATTATTAATCTATAGTTGGGGGTGTCATTCCCTG
>FN648462.1:11011-40312 GCA_000310025.1 Ectocarpus siliculosus
GGAAACGGGGGGGGGGGGTGTACTCATAGTCGAGCATGCCGTAGTCGTTAACCATTGACCTCGCATCCCTACTAAGCCGGGACGGAGCACGCCGGGTTCTCACCGGACCAGGCTCTTGGGAAACGGGGGGGGGGGGGGTTCAGTGGAATCGAAGAATATTGGTGTTTGATGCACAGCAGTAGTAGGGGGCTCGCTTATAGTGCCCGCCGAGGCTACCGGCTCTATAACGGGTACCCGCCCGGCACTACTCAGAGCATGAAGACAACGCCAAGATTCCATCAGTGTCACGCGATTTCACTGGTGGTACTATACCGGGAAAGTGGCACGACTCAACCGGCGCTATGGCGAGCCCCCCGCTGCTGATCGATATCTCTCATGACTTGTTTGGTTGTGCGCGTGTGTGTATTTGTGTGTGTTTTCCAGTCTGGTTGTATTGAGATCTGATGACTTTTTTTTACCTTTTTTCTTGGGTGTGCGCGTTTTTCAATCGGATTTTGTATTGAGATCTCGTTGCTTCTTCGCCATTTTGATTGTGTGTTGTCAATCTATTGAGTTTTATCGACATCTCATGGCTTGTTCGCCTCTGCCTTTTTTTTGGTGCGCGGGTGTGTTTTCAGGTGGCGGCCGCGTCGGTGCGGAACGGCAAGGGATGCGGCACGCTGCCCCCGGGTTCGGTTCCTGGGAGAGGGCAACCGATGACGAAAACGATCACCGCCCTCCGTCGCAGGCCACGGACGACAGTCTTGAAGGAGGAGATGAGAGCGAGGCTGATGATTTCGGCGTTGCCGCAGCCGTGCTGGTGCAAGACCTCGCCGCTAAGGAGAGGGCAATGGGCGAGGACGAGAGCGGCAACGATGGCAGCAGCTTGAGGAGGGCTTCTTCCGGGGTCTCTTCGTCGAGCAGCAGCAGCAGCAGCAGCAGCAACTCCGACTTCTCCTCGGCGTACCCTGTCAACTCCTCCGCGGGCGGCGATCTGGGGGGGGGTGCGATGGACACGCCCAGGCGGGAGGCCGCCGCCGTGAGGCTGCAGGCCACCGTCGCTGCGACCGTGGCGGAAGTGGCGGCGGAGACTTACGATGGCGGCTCCCTGCGGAGCGGGTTTTTCAACTCTTTGGACGACGATGACGACGACGATCAGAGCAGTCATATCGGGGGCTTGCCGATGTCGGGGTCAAGATCCCCCCGGGAGGCCGCTGTGATCCCGAGGTCTGGTCGCCGGGAGCCCGACACCGACACCGAAAGCCATCGCCACGGAAACCCTCCGACTCCCCCGGCGGGTAGCACGAGCAGCGAAGGGTTTTTTGCCGGGGGGTTGCCGCTGGCAGGGTCTAGGTCTCCGCCGCCCCTCGCCGCCGGCCGAGGCGCTCCCGGTCGCCGGGACCCCTCCTCCTCCGACGCGGACTCCTCCGGCGTGCCGTCGTCGTTGCTGCCGCTGTCCGCTGGCAACAGATCGTCGCCCAGGCCGGGGGGAGGGCGGCTGAGGCGGCGGCAGCGACGGCAGCCCGAGGAGCAGGGGCCGGTTCCCGCACCTGCTGGTGTGATCGGTACTACGGCGGGTACGAACGGCGACGGTTCGTCGAGCGGTCCCCTGGAGGCGTTATCTTCCTCCCCCCGTGCGCCACGCCCGGCCGGCGGCGGCGGCGAAGGAGGAAGGCGCCAGCGGGACGAGGCAGCAGAAGACACGCTATCGCGCAACCGGTCCTCGGAGGTGTCCTGGTGGGAGCACGAGAACTCTACCGGCGACGAGGGAGGGTCGGGCGGCGGTGGGAGGCGGGAGGGTGCGGCGGCGGGGGTCGGCAGGGGACGGGAGCCGCTCCGGAACAGGCAGCAGCGGCGCCAGGTACCCCGCCGCCGACAGCCCAAGGCTGCGGCAGCCGCGGTTGTCCCCGCCAGGAATAACGCCTCCTCCTCCTCCCGCCGGGGCGGCGCCAAGAATATGAAGCAGAGGCCGCCGGTGTGGCGAACCGTGTCCGGGGGTCGGTGGGCCGGGGGGACGCAGACGGTTGTTGCGGCGGCGGCGGCGGCGGCGGCGGCGGCTCCTCCAGCGAAGGCGGCGGAGGAGGAAGCCCCGGTGGTGCCCGGCTTGCGAGCCACTCACTTCGCGCCCGGGTTCGTAGGCGTCGCCTGGCCGGACCCTTTCGAGGAGCCGGCGGCCGTGCGGCAGCTGAACGCCGCGCGGGAGCGGGTACTGACGAAGATCGAGGAGGCTTCGGCGCGCAAGATTGCGGAGGTCGAGGAGAGGGCTCGGCGAGCCAGGCGCGAGAGGGCGGAGAAGCAAAAGCGCAGGTGTGTTGACGTGGTTTGGTGGGGGCTGTTCACACTTCGGGAGCGGTGGGCAACGGGCGAATCTTGATGGGCTGTAACGTAGGTTGCATACGTAAGATCTCGCACCCCCTGGACCGATTTTCAGAGCTAGAGTAATTTGCAGCAAGGAGAGTGATGGTGCCGAAAATTGTGGCGTTGGAATTGCTGCCTCGTCGAGATCTTTCCGAGCACGCATCATTTGAGTTGGCATACTCTTTCGTCGTGGAGTATTGGAGCTTAATACATAGGTCCAGGGGATGCGGTATCTATTGTAGCCCAGGGTATTTGTCTGTGCGTTGCACGCTGCTCGTAGTACGGGCCGGCTGCACATTTTGCACCGATTGATGTTTTTGCGGTGTACCGAAGGCACGATGTTTGTCTTTCGCGTCTGTGATAGAGCCAAGGCCCACGGCGACGCTATTGTATGACCTCACAGCATCACAATGTAGAGCCTGTGATTTGGAGGAAGCAGAGCATTTCGCTGAAACGCGATACATTCCATGCCACACCGTAACGCCGACAGACGTTGTAGGCCCGTGCGCACGTGCGCCCATGTTGAGCCGATCGTTCAAGGGTATGCTGTGAAGCTCATGGCGTTGCGTTGTTTTGTGTTCCTTATTTTGATCAAGTCTAGGCTCGCCTCGCACCCCCTTTTCTCACAGAAACACCATGCTGGAGAAGAAAGTCCGGGGAGAGATCAAGGACGCCATGGAAGAACAGGAGCGGCGGCTACGGCGGCAGCTCGAGGCCGCGCAACGGCGACAAGCCGCTGCCGCTGCCGCTGCCGCTGCCGCCGCTGCCGCTGCCGCCAGGTCTCCCCCCGCCGCCGGAGGAACAGCAACAACGGGGGCCGCAACGATAGGCGCAGCCGCTCGGGAGCGTGCCGAGGCTGTCCGGAGAAGGCGGGCCATGCTAGAGGCCGACGAGGCTCGAGCCAAGATCTACGCCTTCAAGCGGCGAGGGGAGCTCCGGACGCAGGCCTTGCTGCGCGGGTGCGCCCGCGGCGGGGCGGCGAGCGAGGAAGATATCGCGGCAGCTGCGGAGGCGTTTGAGGCGGCGGCGGGGGTGGGGGCGGGGGCGGGAGTTAAGGTCGCGAAGGGGGCGGTGATAGCCGGCGGTACCCCTAGGCCGAGGTTTGAGTCGTGGAACGAGCTGGTAAGCTTCTTTCGGCCTAAGCTTCGTTTGGCCTTTACTGCCAGTTTTTTTAACCACTCCCTTCTGCTGCCGCGCTTTGCCCCCTCGGTGTATGCCATCGGGATTGGGTTTTCGTCGCTTGGCAACGACGTTGTAAAACAAGACAATTCACTTCGTGAACTTGGCAACCAGGTTACTGCTGTTTGTTTTTTTACCTCTGTTTTCTTTTTTTGCGGTAACCATAATTGTGGTCGAGTAGATCATGTTGTGCGGAGTCGAGAACCCTCACTCCGGGCAAAGGGGATGATCGCACCACGTTGTGTTAAAATGGCCAAGCTTCCTCGAGGCAGTTACACAGTGCTTGTAACTGTCTCTGGAGGTGAAAGTACCAGAAAATAAATTAAGTCATACGCAGCTGTCATACGTACGCAAGCAAGTAAGCACAAGATGCCGAACACCCTTAGCAGGATGCAGCGCACCCTTCATGCGACTCGCCGAATACCTCACGGCGCTTCGCGCTTGGTGATGTGAGAGCCTGGTCCGGTGAGAACTCGGCGTGCTCCGTCCCGGCTTTGTAGGGATGCGAGGTCAATGGTCTAACGACTACGGCATGCACGACTATGAGTACACCCCCCCCGCCCCCCTCCTTCTGCCACCGCGTGGTGTGGGATGTGGATTGTTTCGCGACCCACAAAGTAGGGTAGTTTGTTACCGTGCATGTGTTCCCCGCAACTACAAGCTGGTTCAAGGAAATGGGTACAAGAGTATTATATTAACATGAAAACCTCACGCCGTTTTTAGGAGTTAGATTGGGTTCGTTTCCGTGAACCAGCTTGCATAGTGCGTCCCCAAAACTGAAAATACAATAATAATGAAAGCAAACAACACCCCGAACCCAGTATATATAGATGTATTTTATGGCTCTTCACTCTCGATTGGCGGTTGAAAATGTATCGCACATCGTTCCTCTTCTCTCGATTTCCTCATCGGCTGAAAACGTAACGCAAGTCACTTTTTTTGCTGCTGCTTGCTGCTGCCGTGCCCCCGTCCAACAACCACAAACACCTCGCTTGGGGCGGTCTCTCTCTCTCTCCTCTCTCTCTCTCTCTCTCTCTCTCTCTCTCTCTCTCTCTCTCTCTCTCTCTCTCTCTCTCTTCCTCTCAGCGCCGATCCAAGGCCGAAGAGATACGCCTCCAGGGAACCATGGAAAAGGCTTTCAAGGCCCTGCACGGCGTCGCCGCTCGTCGCCGGGAGAACGCCGTGTACGCCCGGCGCGACCGCGCCCGCGAGAGCAACGCCCGGGCGGAGGAAGGTCACGGGCGCGCTCGCAAGCGCCTCCGCATGCAGGCGGAGACGGCGGCGGCGAGGGCGGAGGCTCGCGCGAAGGAGGCGGCGGAGGCCGCTGCCGCGGAGGCGGAGGCCCGGGACAGTGCTCGGCGTGAGCGGGATAGGGAGGCCAAGAGGGAGAAGCTGGCGAAGCAGCGGCGGCGGCGGCAGCAGAAAATGCAGCAGCGGCAGCAGAGAAAGCAACAGCAGCAGCAGCAGCAGCAGCAGCAGCGCTCGAGACTCGGACAGCGAGGTTTGAGGTCGGGGGGAGAGGAGCCGCGGCAGGGGGGCTCTAGGAGAGCGAGCCCCGGGTATCCGTCTCTTGTGGAGATCTTGGGGGAGGCGAGAGAGGTCGTGGATAACAACGGCGAGGATAGCAGCGACGCGGCAAGCAGTGAAGGAGCCGAGCAACCGCTTGGCGTGCGCGTCGAGGTGCGGGTGCCCAACGTTAACGGCACAGAAGCACCGCCTCCTCCGGGTGACAGGGCCCGCCGGACGGCGACCGCCGCGCGGCGAGAGTCGGCGTGGGCACAGGAGGAGGAGGAGGACAGAGCAGTAGCGCGGCGGCTCGAACACCTCGACAGGGTGGCGGCGAGGCTGGAGGAGGCCGGGGCGGAGATCGAGGCCAACATCGACCTCCTCGGCCTGGAGCACGGCCGCGCGCCCCGCCGCTCGGCAGCAGCAGCGAGCTACGGTGGTGGCAACGGGGGCCCTCCAGACATCGTCTACCACGACGCCCGGTGGGGCTCTACGGGTCGAGAAGAAGAAGAAGACCACAGCATCAGCCGCTTCGTCAACGGCGGGTGGCGGCGGCGGGCACGAAAGAGGAGAGACGGCGGCGGCAATAGAGTCGGTTCCCCGGTGGCGTTACAGCGCCCCGCCCGCGGCCGGCCGAAGGCGCGCGGAGGAGGAGGAGGAGGAGGAGGGGTCGTCTCCCGCCGCCTTTCCGCGCCGACGGTGAGCAGCAGCAACAAGGCCGTGGCGTCGTCGAGCGGCGGAGGAGGAGGAGGAGGAGGAGCAGCCAACCGCAGCCGCGGAAGCACCGGTTTCTCGAGGTCCCCGGCCAGGAGACAAACGAGGCCAGCCCGTAGCGGCGGGGGAAAGGCGGCGAGAGCCAACGACGACGATGATTTGTTGTCCGGGTTCTACTCCGACGGCCTACGGGAGTCGGCGACCGGAGGCCCGCCGGGGGGGGGGTCTGAGGCACAGGCGGCGAGGGGCAAGGGAGGAGGCGGCCGCCGCCACGGCCTTGAGCCACGCGCTGATGACCTTCCTGCCGCGGCGGCGGCGGCGGAGGAGGAGGAGGAGGAACCTGGGCGGCGACCACGAGGTCTGGGCCGGGGACTCTCGTCTAGGAGGGGCGACGATTATCGCGACAGTGGCGGTGACAGCTACGGTTACGTTGAAGACAGGGAGAGAGAGGAGGTGGTGGCCGCGCGGTCCGGTGGGAGACGGGGGGCCGAAAGAACGGAAGAAGCAACGCGAACCAGGTATGTCTTTTACATATGCACCAAGGGTATTTTGTTTTTGGCTGCGTACATGATGTACGAGACTCGTGCGTTATTTTCGGATGTGACGGCGATTGCCCATACTGTATATACCAGCTTCTTTTGGTTGGCCCGAAGAGCGGATCGGCACCTGGTCCCAATCTTAGTTCCCTCTCTGGCGGCTCTTCGATTCATCGTCGGAGGTAGTCGGGGCCCCGCGTGCAAGCCCCTCTTTCGCTTGCCTCGGCCTTTTGTGACGGCTTGCTCCGCTTCGCCCACGTGCCCCGGTGCCCCCAATCTGGGCCGGCGAAAAAACGGGCACATCGTTCCGCCCCGGCATCATAGTATAGGGATGCGAGGTCAACGGCCTGACGACTACAACGTGCGCTTACATTAGTACACCCTCCCTCCCCCCCCCCCCCTGTCGCTCAAGCCTGATCCGGTGAGAACCCGGCGTGCTCCGTCCCGGCTTTGTAGGGATGCGAGGTCAATGGTCAAACGACTACGGCATGCACGACTATGAGTACCCCCCCCCCCCCCCCCCCTGTCGCTCGACCTGGTTGGTCAACTTCTCCGCTTCGTCCACTCCCCCAATCGTTGCTTACTCCATGACACGCTCGTCGTTCCGCAGAACAAGAAGGAGGGGCCGCGTCCGGTCTGAATCTGGCTGTTCTTCCTCCTCCGATGGCGGCCATGACAACAGCAGTGGGGCCGGTTTGCTCGGGGAGATCGCTAGGAGCAGAGAGCGGCACCGCGAGGACCACAGGGAGGCGATGGAGTCGGTCTCGAGCGACGCGCTGCGGATGCGCGCGATCAAGGGACGACCTCTCCGAGGTGCTGCGGCGGCTGAGGGAAGGGGACGCTCAATCGGCGGAGGCGGCGGCGGCGGCGGCGGCGGCGGGACAACCGCCACCGGCGAGTGTGGCCCAACGGGAGGATAAGGGCGAGGAAGAGCTGGACGCGGCGTTTCAGATCCGGCCAAGGGAACGGCAGCAGAAGAAGCCGGAGCAGAGGCCGGATCTGACCGCCGCTTCCGCCGCCGCCGCCGATCGGGGGCCCCGCGCTTCGTCTCGGCACCAGGTACCCGGTAGATCGTCGGGGGCGTCGGCAGCGGCGGCTGGAACGACGGACGCCGCCTCCATGTCCCTGCAGGTGTCGGCCCTGGACGATCTTGAGGCTCGCATCGCTTCCCTGGGCGGGCTGCTGAACTCTTTCTCTACGGAGGAGGACGGGGACGGTTCGCGGCAGCAGCAGCAGCGGCAGCGGCGGCGTGAGCACCGACCGGACGGTGTGTTTTCGTCTCCCGGTGGTACGGAGGAGGAGGAGGAGGAGCCGGGAGGGTTGCTCCCGCCGTCGCCGCCGCGGGGGCGGGAGCGGGGGCGGGAGCGGGGGCGGGAGCGGGAGCGGGAGCGGGAGCGGGAGCGGGAGCGGCCACGATCGACGAGCCCGGTGCCGTTGACGCTGATGCGTGTTCGATCCCCGTGCTCGTCGTCGTCATCGTCGTCTCCACGGTATAGCGTTGGCGGCAGTCGGGAAGACGGCGGCAGCACCGGCGGCGGCGGCGGCAGCGGCGGTTTCTCGACCTCTGGGCCGTCGTCTCTTCTCGTGAGCTCTTCGTCGGGAGGAAGTTCCGGGGCCACTGCTGGTGCTGCTGCTGCTGCCGGCCGTAGCAGCAGCATCGCGGACGAGACCGCCGGATTGTCTAGCGCTGCCAACGACCTCGCCAGGGAGGTCGACGAGCTCCTGCGGGCGAGCGGTAGCGGGGCGCGTGGAGACAGCAGCGGTGCTAGCGGCATGGCAACGGGCGACGCCTCCGGCCTTTGGAGAACCCGCGGCACCGGCCGCCCGTTGGGCACCGCTATGGCGGAAGGCGAAGGGTTGGAAGAAAAGGCAGAAGCCAGCTCTTTGGGGTGGGGAGACCTGGAGGGGATGGCAGATAGGCTTGGGGCACTTGCTGCTGGCGGGAACAGCAGGGGGTCTACTGGTACAGGCGGGGGGGGGGCGGCGACCGGGGGCGGGTCGGGGTACAGCAGCGGTCGGGAGCTGGGTTCGATTGCCAGCCGCGGATAGTTTTGTTTTTTTAAACATATTTCGAGGCGATTTCGCGTCCGTTCATTTTGTACGTAAAAAGGGAAAACCATGTGTGCGCTTAAACCGAGGTTTGACTGCCGTGGTTGATGAAGGGCGCACAAGGGCGTTGTTCCATTTGCTTATGTTTTTCTGTGAGTATTTTTTCGGGGCCATTGGTTGAGGGCACGGACGGTTTTCAAGAGTCAGCCCTGGGTGCTGAGGGGAGGAGGGTGGGAGGGAGGGAGAGGTCTAACAGTCAAGCCTGTAAGCTGTTCGTAATGAACCCGCCACCACGCCACTTTTGGGTACTAACTTTAGGAGTGTTTGATCCCTTGTTCGTTTGTTTACCCCGTTTACTCGAGGTACCTAGGTTTACAATCACCTCCTCGGCAGGTTTAGGGCGTACTAGCCGCCGAGGTTGAACGGAGAATTTCCTCTGCGAGCCTCTCCATTCCGATACTAAGTATTTTACTTGACCCGATTGGATATAGTGTGGGCAGACAGGGTTGGAAGGTTGTGTTGTAGGGGGTCAAAGTAAAGAGGTCAATGTGTAGACTGTAGCCTTGAGCGATGTTCGGTCGATGTATGCATGCGTCTTGGCTAGCATGCTCTGTTGTTAAACCAACTCGTCGTACGTGACCCTTGTGAGGTGATAAGATAAGACCTGTGACTTACGCAACGCGTCGAGTTTCCCCTCCAAGAGAGATGGAGAATCGAGAACCACGGTGTCCTTACTTTTTTTGTGATTTCAACCGGTTTGATGTCGTATTGGGTAAACCCCAATCATTCGGTCCAGCCATGATTACCACTTTGAGAGATAAATAACGACATGTGGGGCCCGCAGCTCTTTTTGGTGGTCAAATCTGTTGAAAAGGGGCCTACTCCCATTTATTTGATGGCGAACCCCCCAGATCGACCCGTAGATATTATGTCGTTGAGTAAAATACGTGGAATTAATTTCCCCGACCCTGTTTTGTGTGCGCCGGGGTCTTTTTCACGGCGTGTTTTCTTACAAGTCGTGAGACAAAGCAATCTCGTGTCTGTCTGCCTGACACTGGTCTTGGGTACTGTAGGTGCCAAGCATTGGCGATACGGTTGCCGCAGCGGCAGCACAAAACTACGGGTTCAATGTTTGCTCGGGGAGGGTTAACGCGAGAGCAAATATATTTCGCGCGAAAACCTCCGTGTCCCCGTGAATCTTTTTTTTTTTTTATCAACCGCGCTACTGCTGTACCGTTAAGACTGTTTGTGTTTCAATGTTTCCGTTACGGGAGTTGGCCCGAGGAGCTACTCGTATTTGTGGTACTGGGTATCGGCATTTCAACGTGTGTGTGAAACAGGAGCTAGCTCATCAATCACGTGGCCAGTGCAGTTTTTGTTTGTGAGTGTGCGACCAACGGCACGCGGTCACCTTTTATGGAGGACGGCATGCGCCGTTTTGCGACGAACATCACAGCGACGGTGATTCGGGAATGTAGCAGTGATGCACAAGGTGTTGTCTAGTGTGCTGATGCGCCAATGGCGCTTTTCCTCTCAGTAGCACATCCGATCCGTCTGGCAAGTGTCCCATCAAGGCAGAGACGAGTTATATGTTTTCTTTCGGCAAAGAAGACTTTCAGCACATCCGCTTCGAATGTGGTACTCTCTCGAACGCATGGTCTTTCAGTGATTGTACGCATTTTTCGTACCCAAGGAAAGTAGAAAATCACTGGAAACACTTGAAACCGTGTTGACTCGTTCGCGAGCGGAGTCTTCCGTCGTGTTCGTTAGTCCGAGAGCGATTGTCTAGCAGATAAGGACACGATGGAATCTAATCTACGTTTAGAAGTAGTGCACGCCAGCCTGCCTCACCCGGTGTGTACCGCCGTACAAGGGGCTCATGGCGACACGTGAATGGCACGGCAACGTTCTTGTCATTCTGGCAATCAAAGCGAGAAACCTGTGGTCAGTGTGGTATGATTTTTCTTGACACTCGCACATGCTTGGTGTTTCTCTTGGACCGGTGTTTTTTTCACAAGCTTCCTTCATCTCGGATTTTTGTACCCAGGTCCCGGCCGATCTCAAGGCAATCTGTCCTACCCGGGCAATGACCCCCGATCTTGATTATTCTTGATATTTTCACCCCTCAATTAATACACGCCTAATGTGAGCTACAACAATTGGAGATTTTTCTCTCTTCACAGACGAAAACGCCTACTACACGGATGGCATCACGAAAAACAGATCAAAACCAATCTACAAGTACCAGTCTTGTGATAAATATATATGAAAATCGCAGCTAACCCCTAAAACCCTAACTAATTCCTTAAAAACTCCGGCGCATACTCGATTTAGGGCGATGCTTCAACTGCGCTCAAGTCCGAATAAAAACAACAGAGAACTAAACCAGCCCAAGCGTCCTGCCAAAAACTGCTAAAATAGCGATGCGATTTCGCATGAACGCGGCCTGATAAACACACATCAAACGTTGCTTACACGCCCCCCTTCCACTCGCCTCCCTCGGCCTTTTCCCCCGAGCTCCATATTACGATAACTCAAGTACAATAGAAAATACAAATAAAAAAAAACAAACTCCATCGATATCACGATAAATCAAATACAGAAAAATAAAATTTACAGAAGAAAAAAAAAGGAGCCATCAAAACCTCGACGATATTCTCCCTATCCTAGCTCGGGCCATCGCCACCGCCGCAAGGTGCATGTCGTCCCCTGCCGACACTACCCCCGGTCGCCGCACGCCTCCGCTAACGGCGACTGCGGCGCCAACTCCGGCCCCCGAAGCCGGCGGCACGGCGGCCGTCCTTTCCCCGGCAGGCGGCGGTGTCGCGACAAAGGCGCCGCCGCCCCCATAAATTCCCGCCGGCGCAGCGACTTCGCTGCTAGCGCTCCTCCGGTAACCCCTCCCTCGCCTGCCGGCCGTGCCCGTGCCGACACCCACGCCATCAAACTGATACCCACGACAGGCAGCAGCAGCAGCAGTATAAGGGTACCTGCTGATGTGCGGTGCCCCGGCGGCGCGGCCGTTCGGGAGTTCCGCAAGCGGCGTGTTTTGCGAATACTCCGCAGCCGCGGTTGCGGCGGCGGCGGCGGCGCCGGGGGAGGAGGCGTAGGCGTTCTCCTTGTTGTGCTTGTTGTTGACGCCGTGGTCGCGCCGCTGCTGCGGTGGCGGTGGCGGTGGCGGTGGTGGTGGCACGGGGGCTGCCCAGGTGCCGAGATCTCGCGCCGCCGCTATCGTCTCCATGAAGCCTGCGTAGGACTCCTGCCACAAAGTCGTGACGTAGCACAGACAGGGAGGGGTGTGTGTGGTTATTGCGTGTAGCAGACAACAAACTTTGAGGCGACCCGCGAATTAACGTGGGTAGATGTGAAGACCACGGCAATAACAACAACAACAGATGCAGGATTGCTCAATGGTCGATTACTGCGCAATGGTCGATTTATTTCCTCGAGTGAAGAGGTGGAGCCTTTTGCATCACCATAGCCATCATCGTTCCAAGCAAAAACATGGTGCGCGGTATCGCACGCGAGCCGTGGGCATCACAGCCGACCGGACCAACCTCGCAGATACGAGCGATGTGCACCAGCATCCAACCCGGACAACCATATTGCGTCCCCTTAACCGGCAACAAAAAACACCCGAAACAAAACACACCCACCAACTACCATGTGTGCGCGTTTGTGTTCGTCCCATCCATTCTGGCTATTATACAAGCCAATCGGCCTACCATATATCTGACGTGTCAGCCGGGGTCACACACAAGAGGGAAGGTTACACAGGAGCTTTTTTCTTTTCTGCCGGCGTGCAGGTGTTCACGACCCATACAGCGGCCGCCGCTACTCACCCTGGCCTTCCTCCCGGCAGCCATCACCGCCTCCGTCCTCGTAGAACGCAACTCCCCCCCGTTGTCGTCCCAGCCGCCTCTCGCCCGCCGCCGCCGCCCCTCACCGGCCGGCGAAGACGCGCGGTCCTCGTCGTCGTCGTGGCGGTTGTAGCGGTACCGATTGCGCGGCTGCTGCCTGCGCGGCGGCGGCGGCGGCGCCGCTCCCGCCGCCAACACGCACGGCGGGGCGGCGAAGGTCCCGCCCTCGTGCGAACCCATCGGGACGGTTTCGTCCAGGCAGGAGGACGAGCGAGGGGGCGAAACGACGGCGGTCGTGCCGACGGCATCATCATCATCATCATCATCATCATCTGCCGTTTTTACTGTACTTTTGGGGTCTCCGCGGCCGCCGCCACCGCCGCATTCACTCGCTCGCTCCCTGCTGACGGCGCTCTCGGCCTGCTCCCTGGCGACCACCCTCTCGCCGCTGTCGGCGTCGGTGCTACCGCTGCTGCTCCTGTGTGCGATAGGGGAGACGTGGCGAGAGGTCTCTCTGTGTAGGACCAACGACGCGTAGTCCAGCACGGCAGTGGTAGCGTCCGCGGCGTTAGGCGTCCGGAGGTCTGACTTATCGCCGCTCCTGCGAGGAAGGAACGGGCGAGGGAAAAGACAAGACACGCACCAAGGTGAGCAGAGGCGCACGTGGGGCGGGGGGTTAACACACAATCCCTTCGCCGCGGTGCTTTCGCGATAAAACGCATCACCTACATAGCAAGCCAGCACAACATAAAAATACCAAGAGACAGCGAGGGCAGAGGCAGACAGGGGCACGTGGGGCGGGGGGTTAACACACAATCCCTTCGCCACGGTGCTTACGCGACAAAACGCATCACCCAGCGAAGGCACAAACAAAACAAGCACTCTAGAATCACGCCTAATCAGTATGCTCACGTTGGCGAAGCGTAGCACTCTGGCTTTGCAATTTCCTCCCCTCGCCGGCTGCTATCGGAACCACCACTCCCCGGCGCAGCAGATCCTTCAGCATCAGCATCAGCATCAGCCCCCCTTCTTCTCCGTCGCAGCAGCATCGTCACGTCCTCTCCCGCCACCCCGCGACACTCCCTTTCCCGACGGGGTGTCTTCCGCTGCTCCCCCGCGGCGGCACCTCTTTCCGCCACCGCCTCCCTGTCACCAAGAGCGGACGAGCCGCTCGTCGTGGAGGGCGAAGCTTGCCGAACACGGCTCGCAGGAGACGGGGCTTGCTGTGAAGCTTGCCGAGCAAGGCTCGCAGGGGACGGAGCTTGCTGCTGCTGCTGCTGCTGCTGCTGCCGCTGCTGCCGCTCCTCGTTTTGTACGTCGAGGTGGTGGTGGGCCTGTCGGTGGTGCAGCCGCGGGGGCGACGGCCTCGCCTCGTGGCCGTTCGCCGCTCCAACCCCCGCCGCCGGCAGAGAAGACCCCCGGGGGAAACAGAAACAACAGCCGGGATGTCCACCACCGCCTGCGACGGTGCGCTTATCGCCCTCCTGCTCCTGCTCCTTCCGGCTCTCCCGCTGGGAGTTAAGGGCGGCCAGGGCCCGCTCCGAGCGGTACCGGAGCTTAGCCTCGCCCGTGGCTAGCTCGGCCTCCCGCCGCTCGATGTCCACCTCTCGCGACTTTAGGGTCCGCAGGCGGCGAAGATAGCTGTTGTTGTCGGACGAGCGAAAGGCAACAGGGGGTGACAGTGGTGAGTGTTGATTGGGAGGGGGGGGTGTACTCATAGTCGTGCATGCCGTAGTCGTTTGACCATTGACCTCGCATCCCTACAAAGCCGGGACGGAGCATGCCGGGTTCTCACCGGACCAGGCTCTCACATCACCAAGCGCGAAGCGCCGTGAGGTATTTGGCGAGTCGCATGAAGGGTGCGCTGCATCCTGCTGAGGGTGTTCGGCATCTTGTGCTTACTTCCTTGCGTACGGATGACAGCTACGTATGACTTAACTTATTTTCTGGTGCTTTCACTTCCAGAGACAGTTTAAGCACTGTGTAACTGCCTCGAGGAAGCTTGACCATTTTAACACAACGTGGTGCGATCATCCCCCGTTGCGCGGAGTGAGGGGGGGGGGTACCGCATAGCCGTGCATGCCGTAGTCGTTAGACCATTGACCTCGCAGGAGAGGGGGGGGCTTGTGTTAAGAGGTTGTTGCTGAGGAGGATCCGGATCCCAAGGTTTAAGGAGATTTGACTTTTTACCATGATCGGCATAGTCTAGATACCTCCGCGTTGTGTGCCGTTGAAGTACAAGGGGAGCCGTGCTTCATGAAAGGATCGTACGAGAGGGGGTTCTGCACGCATAGGGATGGGGAGAGGATCAAAGGTGGTTTGAGCCAATGCACGCATAGAACCCACGCCGCCTGTGACCCGACTGCTCTCTGCACAAACTTCATCATGGGCCACCACAAAAAAATGGACGCCCGATTACTCCGCGACGAAGAGGATGCCAAAACCGAACGATACACCACGATTTTTTGGAAAGCTCTCGATATGACGGTTACATCGCTGCCACCTTTGGGCACCGTCACTGCCTGCTTCTGCAGAGTAGTAATCGAGCTTTGAACACCGGTAGAAAGGGGGTATGGTATCTAACGCGACCTAAGGTGGTACCAGCATAAGGTAGCTGCCGCGAGGCAAGGCAAGGCAAGGCAAGGCAAGGCAAGTCAAGGCAAGACCTACCTTTGTTCGAGCTGGAACTCCTGTACGAGGAGGCGGTTTTCTCGGAGGGGGAGCTGCAGCCCCGGCACCTTGGCGAGGTCCTCCATCCGAGGCCGCTTGTGCCGCTGGTGTGTGTCATTGCATCGGTGTGATTGGTCGGCGGCAGGCGTTGAGACGAAGGGTTTTCGTTAGAGGCAACAGTAGTGATGATAGTGGTGGTGGTGTTGATACAATCACCAGGTCGTCGTGGTAGGGTTAGTGTTAGTGTTTGTGTTGGTGTTGGCCTTAGTACTAGTGTTTGGAGTGTTAGTCTTAGGGATAGCGTTTGTGTTGGAATAGCACTAGTGATAGGCGTGTTCGTGTGAGGGTTAGGGTTAGCGATTGTGTTGGCGTTAGTACTATATAGTGTTAGGAGTGTTAAGTGTTAGTGTTAAGGGTTAGGGCGGGGTAAACTAGGACAAGACGCTCTTGTGGGAGGTTAGTGGTGACTGCAGTTCCTCAGCCCTACAACACCCAAACCAGAACATGGAATCTAACACGAAAATGCTTTTGGTCAAGCTCAAGCTTAGGCTCACGCACGCTCGTCCTTCGTCCACAGACATCGTGTTTCGGGCCTACTCAACATGCACGGTGCTACTGACGGTTGCGTTTGCATCTTTTTAGCTGGCTGGGCACTGCCGTCCGTGCTAGCAGACCACCACATTCGAGGGAGGGCGGCCTGATCCCTTACCGAGCCAGTCCCGAAGCAAGAAAATATTTTGAACCCCTGCGAGAGACTGACGTCTTGTCATTGGTCAGCCGGTTAGCGCGGTCGAGTCGAATATAAGAAACACACACGCACTGACCGTCTTGCTGAGCATCCACTCGATGGTGGCGAACAGGTCGGGGGAATAGCGAGAAGGGATCGGCGCCACCTTGCTGGTGTTGATTTTCATCGCCAGGGCCAGCTGGTTGTGCGCATCAAAAGGGCGCCTGCCAAAAAAAAAGAAAAAATGAAGACAAACGATGCAGTAACAGGCACACGAGGGAAGGTATGCAACCGCGGGCCAAAAACAGGTCAGCTGGTTGGTTGTATGAGCATCAAAAGGGCGCCTGTCATAACAAAAAATAAAGACAAACGATGCAACAACAAGTACACGGGATCGTGCACACCACGGTTCAAAAACAGGTCAGCTGGTTGGTAGTGTGCGCATCAAAAGGGCGCCTGCCATAAAAAAAACAAAACAGACGAACAACACAACAAGCACACGAGAAGACACACATAACACCACGGTTCGGCACGCATACCATCCTGAAGAATCGTCGACTAAGGGCTGCAGCCACAGGAAAAAAAAACGCGGCCCCATACACATGGTTCGACGAGTCGCGCCGCGTCAGGCCGGGTGTGGGTGGAGCTACTACGGCTGCATGCATGTGTGCACGTGCCCCGGAAAAGAAAGGTTTAGCCAACCTCCGGCTTGTGCCAACACAAACAAACAAGTATTGGATTTGGAAACACATCGCGTCGAGGGATCTCCGTAGATGTATCGGGCTCTTTCCGCACCCACTTGGTTGTGGAGCGATCGAGCTTTGGAAGTCGGCCCGGGGGGGGGTGTCATCTTTCCGACTCTTACGGAATACCACGGTACGGTATACGGTACGGTCCAGACAATCTTGGTCGTGGAGCGATCGAGCTTTGAAAGTCGGTCCAGGGGGAGGTGCCATCTCTCCCTCCGCCTCTTTCGGTATATTCTTGCACTACGGTACGGTACGGTACGCGTTCCATGACGACGGCGTGGAACCAATAGACTTGGAAACTGCCGTGGCCAACAACAACCCTCACTCGCGCAAGAAAAGAAAAGTGCGCTTGAAGCGAGGATAGGGAGGGTGTCCCGGCGGTAAAACAAGCCTTGGAGGCGAAAATCACACCGCAGCTCGGTCACGCTACATATATGGCATAGAAGCCTCCTACTCACCCAAGCAGCCCAGCTTCCGTCGATCCCACCCCCATCAAAACACCCGCTACAAGTCCTCGAATGCTAAATGGTGGCAGGAAACACCGTCCGACGACCACGGAGTCTAGTACACAAGAGTACTACCTTTACAAGGTGTGCCTCCGGAGTGGGCTCAGCAGAGCATGTAATACTTGTAGGGTCATCAATGCGTCATGCAACATGGAAGTAGAGCATGTGCTGGTGTAAATCAACTTCCAGCTGCCATCGGCGACGTTTCCCACGCACGAAACAAAGCTGACGTGATGTTTTCGACTCGAAGAGCCCAGCGAACATCAACGAACCACTACCAAAAAAAAAAAAATCTGAATACAGCAGCCTTACTACTCACGTGAGTGCCGCTGCCTCGTACATCAAGCAGCCGAGAGACCAGACATCGGTGCGCTCGTCGTAGCGCTGCTCGTTGATCAGCTCGGGGGACATGTAGTACGGCGTGCCCACGCTGGTCTCCGCTAGCTGCGCGCCGCTCAGCTCCTTCGCCAGCCCGAAATCTCCCAACTTGCGTGTTTTCGTAGGAAAATAATAGAAAAATGAAGAGGATACGGAGCAGGTAAAAACAGGCGTAATTCTTGACGTGTGCTTGACGCCTGTTGGCAAGTGATGCTTGTTGTTTGGGGGGAAAAAGTGTATTGTGCGAAGAAACGTGGTAGAAACATAGGCATGTAGGTCACGAAACACGATGAACTCATCGCCATTCTTTCAGCAAAAAAAAAATATACGGACAGACAAAGGAGCTTGTCGATGCTCGACGCATGGGGCAACACGCCTCGGGCAATGGGAGGAACAAGCGGGGAGGCCTCCCCTACCGTCTGTCGCCCCCCTCGTCAAAAGAAAGTAGTCCGCAGAGCGGAACAACGTAGGGGCGCCCACAAAGGGCGGTTCAACTCTCTTCCGCGAGCCCTCACCTCACCCTCAACCTCCCTACGAAAATTTCCCCAAACACGACCCGAAAAATAGAGCGGTGGACAAATATGTCGTCGTCTAGTCTAACCCAAAAAAGTGGCGTGTTAAAGCCGCCAACGCTGCCAGACGTGTTTACCTTGACAACGCTAAAGCCGCCAACGCTGCCAGACGTGTTTACCTTGACAACGTTGTCGCTGGTGAGGAAGACGTTGTCGGGCTTGAGGTCGCGGTGGATGATCGGCCTCCTCGACCCTTCCTTCCCCATTCGGCCGTGGCAAAACTCGAGAGCCACCACCACCTGGCACATGAGGTTCCACAGGAACGACTCGTCCAAGTACTCCCTGCATTCCGGGCAAAAACGACAGGAAACGGGGGGGGGGGGGGTTGTGCTAATGTAAACGCATGCCGTAGCCGTTAGGTCATTGACGTCGCATCCCTAAGGAGCAAGCCGGGTTTTCACCGGACCAGGCTATCACATCACCAAGCGCGAAGGGCCGTGAGGTTGTCGGCGAGGGTGCGTGGCATCCTTTTAAGAGTGTTCGGCATCTTCTGGCTACTTCCTTGCATGCGGCAGGAGGGGGGGGGTATCCCTGAATGCAATATCAGACATAACACCGCGACACCACCAGCGTGACACGAGGGAACTGTATCCTCGACAGACGTTCCGGAGATGAATGCACAACCCATTCCAAAGTCCACCGACGCGCAGTTGGTAGATCGAATATCGAATTACAGAGTTGATCACGTGACAGGAGGTGACATACGATAAACCAACACCGTACTTTGTAAGTGATCGAAAACGGAGCAGAGAACACAACATGACTCTTGTTTTGTTCGTCGATAATGTTTTGTTTTCTATGGCTCCAGAAAAGAAAAGGAATCTCACCCCCTGAGCCTCCTCGTCTTGATGACCCTGGCTAGATCGGTGCTGCAGTGCTCCATGACGATGTGCAACCGAGTCCTCCTCCGATCCACGATGCGGTCGTAGTAGCGCACGATGAACGGGTGCCGCAGCTCGCGCAAAATATTCACCTGTGGTTATTATCATCGATAAACGTAAGAATGATAAGAGGCATGCTCACCTATTGTTACTTCAATCGACGTTAGTGTGATAAGAAGGAACCGTCTGCCATACAGCGTATCCTCTTCTGCCTGTTCCGTATAACAATGTTTTTCTTCGCCCTCTCCACGACGCGGGGACGGTTCTCTCTTCTACCCCGTTGAAAAGACGAGAGTCTCACTTCCCTTGCAAGGAAAAATGTTGTTGTGTTGACATAAAAAACCGCTCTCTGCTCAGCACCTTCTCGTGCCGGTCCAACTGAACACGGCCGCCTTCCTCCATGGTCACAGGCCGTGAGACGAAGAATGGAAGAATGGTGCAACAAGGGGGATACTTACCAGATACAACACAGCAGTCTACTGTAGAGAGCAAGTGGAAGGGATGGTGGACTTGCGTGCGTACCCGCAGATAAAAAATGTCAATGTCGGGTCGAGGCTCAAGTTCCGTCGAGTACAGGCTATGGAATTGGGTTTTTGGTGAAGGGCCCTCGGCCGAGCTTTTGTATGGACAACGCGTGTATCTCTTCGTGAAACTTTGAGCTTCCGTTTCTCAACGAAACATTCAAACACTTCTATGTTGCCCAGCCCGCTCTGTACTTGTACATGCATACGTGCATACGCACATCAGAATATGCAGCACTCTGGGCTCTGGGCAGCATGGAAAAGGTACAACGGTTGATCCGGCAGAGCATGAAGGCAGGTGGTTGAGGGTTTTCGGGCGACCCAACACGAGGCCCCCAACCTGACGACCCAAACACAGAGTACTAACCATCGGTTGTACGCAAGTACGTAGACTATATACTCCTGTGTATCTGGTAACGCATGTATTCAGGACATGGGTGTTGCTACCAAGGGGCAATACCGTCAGCACGCCAACGCTCAATTTGCTGTACTGCTGAACCCACCGTGTAAACCAGTGCGTTGATTAAGCGGCTAAGAGACGGCAGTTGGATTTGAGATTCATTTCATGGGTCTGCTGCCCACTTGGGGAGGGAACACCAAAGTTGGTTGTACAGAACATTTCCAGTTGAAAACAGCTGCCGGGATGAAGGAAAGATGAAGGGAGCGAGAAAGAGAGATTTAGGCGGGGAAACAGAGAGAGAGCAGCAGTGTCCCTTGTGCCTCGTGCCGGCTCGGTTGTACAAAACAACGCAAAAGGCAGAGAGCTGTGTCGGCCTGGCTCTCTCGCTGAAAAACCACGACCTATGATATCTACGAAAGAGAGGTTGGACATTATTTTTTGAAATGAAGAACGCAGACGACTAGAACATTTGTAGCTTGTAGCCGTGTGTCTTTCCGCTTGCTCAATCGACGAACTCACCTCGGCCACGATCTGCTCTTTCTGCTTCTCGTCCGCCGCGCCGTAGTCCATCTCCTTGACCACCAGCGTCTTGCCGTCGGCCTTCCGCCGTACCTTTCTCACCACCCCGAAGCTGCCCCTGCCAAGCGTCTGCAACACATCGAACTGCTGCTCCATCTTCCTTCCCTCAGCACGAACAGGCCAACGTTTTCGACGACCTCCTGCTGCTAGGGTGTCACCCTGCGCCGTTGTGTCGCTATCGTAAAGTTCCCGACCCGTCCTCGCTGCTGCCGCGGCCCTGCTACTGCAGCTGATGAAGCGAGGCGATGATGATGGTTGCCGTTAGTGTTTGCGCACGTTTCAAGAAACGCTGAAGTTGGCAGTTGACTCATTTATCGTGGTCCATAGACATGCATACACCAACGCCGACGGAGTCGACACACACCTGCTGCAGCTTCGCCTGTCGTTCGATAGGACACCTTGAGGTTCTGCGCCTGGTTGTAGCAGGTATCGCAGGCCTACTACTGCTGTAGGCACGCTAACTGAACAACAAGCGAACAAGCTTCGTCGCTCAAGTCGCGCGCGGGGGATACGCAGATGGAGAAATTTGAAATTTTCAAATTTTTGGGGGAGTTCATCGCTCTTCTGGAGGCGATATTTTTTAACAACAACCAACCAATCAGAGCGTAGCAGCACGAGGAGCAGGCCGGCATGAGCGTCACACTGTTGTGAACCAGCTAGCGTGAAGCCCCACACCCTTGTCTCTGATTCGGCCACTCACGACGACAGCACGCAGATATCATGGCAATGCACTACAGAGTACTCGTAACAATGTGGTGGGTGTATCCATTCGCCTTTGGTGAGATGCTTGCTACACAATCTCCTGCACCAGACAGATATGGGAAGGAAGGTCATTCGTGCCGAATCGGGTGCCTTCTAAACTCTGGCACCCTCTGTTTATCGCCATACTTGTGTACGCTGCTGTACAATCGTCACTCCGGCCCTACAACTTGCCCGGTGTCTGAGGCGTGTGGTGTGCTTCGCCTTGGGCATATCGCGTGCTCTAAGTGGAGTTCTCGCATGCATGAGACGAGCACAGCCAATCAATGAACCGGGCGGGGGGTGTTTATCCTGTGAGAGAGTTACCCTGGCGAGCAACCTGTGATCAATCACGGGATAGAGTAGCTCTGAAGCGATTGTTGACGCCACCGAGGGGAAAGATCAAGGACGCCCAGGCCGAAATCCGGGCTGTCGAGGATGTTACTACTACATGTAGAGAATCGATACTAATGTAGAGAAACTGGTGCTTTTGAGATCCGCAACTCCGTCACAACAACAGCTTCATCATTCAGAAAAACAACCGCCAAATAGAACCAACAGCTTTGCGAGATAGAGGGAGGGAGGGGCAGGTGCTCGAGAGGCTCGTGTTGACGTACTTCAAATGAAATTATTAGTGTCAGACGGTCAGCACGATATTTTCGATCGCTTCTTACAACGGTCAGACAACTTGATCTACGAAGGGTCTGTTACGGTCCTTGCATCGGCCGTCCAGTCGCTCCGCTCTGAAGTTCTTCACGATTTTCTTCCCTCTCACTATGGTCCCATTCTTTTCTGTAGTTCAAGTAGATTCCTCGATCTTCTTGCTGACATGAACAGCCGCAATTCTAACGAGACACTCCATCTCTCGAATATACGATGCAATCTCCCGTTCCAGCCAGTTGTTTGCTCTGTGGTACACTGCCAACCTTGATCTGCGGTCTGTACTTTTTGTAGTGAGGAACAAGAAAGAAGAGCGATCCAGATCGCGCCAGCCATCAGCCTAAAAAAAATCAACATATTTTGCAGCAGATCACATTTTGGTTGACCGTTTCCTGTCGAGACTCTTCCATGCTCGCCACGGCACCACAAGGCCCTTGCGGGTCAACAAGCTTCCCCTTTGCTTTGTCTACAGCTCTGCGTGCGTCCTGCCAGAAACGATTTGCTTCCCCGATACAAAAAAAATGGCGGGGGAAGCAGAAAATGAACAACTTGAGGTCCGCCTCACTCATGCGATTGCAGTACGCTCGAATTCGAAATCCTAAACACTCGTGAACGTACAAACCTACAGCACGCCCGGCAAGAGGCCCAGTCCGAGACAGGCAAACATCCGACCCTTCGAAATAATACAGCTACATATCAGCAATGGGATGGGAGTATGAGACACAGTAATAGAACGATCAGGGCAAACAAGGCAAAGAAAAAAAGATACAGGACATAGCACAAAACGATTGTTCGTCGCTCCCTACTTATAGCTATTAGCCACTACGGGCCGATGCGGGCCATGTCGATACGCACTTGGCAAGAGACGACCCTGATACACGTTGAGCGCGAAGCGCAAGTCTTCCAACAACGGCAGCCATGCAGAGATGATCCACTGACAGCTTCCGGCCATGCCTAGTCTACACCACGTACTGTAGTACCAAGCATCCGGCGTCATATGCATACAACCCGGTAGTCTTAAGAACACTACAAAGTATTCCCCACCCCAACTTTGAGAAAGATACATGAGTGCACGATATTCGCAAGTGACACATTTCTTCTTGCTTTCAGCAAACGTACTTGTAGCAAATGGGCCCTCGAACATCTCGCGGAGGAGAGTAAATCGCTTTAAAAAACTAATGATCGATGGCGCGAAGCATGGCCACCGTTGTGATACGTGTGGTCACCAAAGGTCGTCACCCAGCATACCGACGTCCAATCCAACCATCCTACCACGACCACTTTTCCTTTTACCCCGAGGCTTCCATGTACACGACACACATATAAAGTTGCCCACACACAAGAAATAATTCACCTGGACAAAGCTACCATCACGTTTGCGAACAAAAGTTAAGCAAGTCTCAAGCAGCAAAAACGGAGTGGGGCCTACGACCCCACACGGAGAGAATCGGCGAAAGAAAATTCACCGCATGCGACGAGCTAACCGTTGCGAAGTACGCCGCCAATGACGCAATATGCTACCGGTTACGTAGAGTGGTGCCGCCCCCCGACAACAGACCAACGTTGCCGTCGTACGCAGAGTACCACGCGTCGCCGACTCTTGTCCCAAGGGATACAGGGGGCGTTTCGTCGTGGCACCCCGCTAGACCACAGCCATACATACGAAATATACCTACCTCCACGCGCTGAAAAGACTTCCGCACATCCCTTTCGACTACTGCTGTGGTTACATCTCGAACCGGTAGTCTTTTCGTGAGATTATGTTTACTTTCAAAAAACAATACCTGCCATTGTAGTATAGTGCACGCGACAAGCCATTTTCTGAGGATGGGTGCGCTGGGTAGGAGGCGCGTGAGCAAAAGCAAGACAACTGCTTTGAGGTCGCCAAGACAACGACGATGACAACGCCGACGACGAAGCGACAAAACTACCCGTACCACCTACTCTTGAAGTCAAGAGTACGACCACGTACTTTGAAGTTCAGAGAGCGACGATGACATCAACGCAGCAATAGCTGCTTCGCTCACGCTGGCGGTGTTTCTAGAGGGGGGAAGCGCTCGGGCTTGAGAGGCACGGCCCACTCCGGCAAGGGCGGCAGGGCCTCCATCTTCCACAGCGCCAAGCAAACTCCGACGACAACGACGAGGACCATCACACACGCCCCCAGCAGCACCGGCACGTCGCCTTCTTCCTTCTCGTCGTCGCCGCCTTCCTCATCTTCTTGCGTCGTCAGGCTGTCCCCATCGACGTCGTCGATCTCGGCACCTCTAAACGACTGCTTTGTTCGGGAAGAATGTGTACAACGTGCACGAAAACAACAACAACAGAAATCGTTTTTTTTTTCGAGAAATACAACATGCACGAAAACAACACCGGAAGCCTTCAGGCAGAAGTCAACGAAACAATTCGCAAGGTCTTATGAGCAGAACCAACCATTTCTTCTGGCCGACGGCAGTTCGGGTGGTTTAGAAGGCAGAGAGGGCTGAAGCACACCGAGTGAACAAATGCGTCTAGTTTACGGCGGAAGAATCGGATGGGGCGAGAAGCTTAGTCCGCCAGACAATAGCCGAGTCGCAGCAGAACCGACGATGCCGGTGGGCCCTAACAACAGCAAGCCAGTGGGCACCGCTTCCTGCAGCGTTGCAGACTGTTAATAACGCAAAACGTGAAGAAGACCAACATCAGAGCGCAAGAAAGCGACGCCAACATATCTCATGCCACTCGAAAAGCACCGTCACGAACAACCGACAAGCAAAGAACGGCTCATCTCCAGGTCCGTTTCAGTAAAAATCTCTGCCTTGCCTGTTGCAGAACAAGGTACGACAAGCAATCGGAAGCTCATTCACAAAGCACACAGCAGTGTTTGATGATACCCGTCACGGGAATACACCAAACAAGAAAGACATCGAGCTTCGGGGTGAAGATAGGTCTTTCTCTTCCTGCGTGTCCTCCAAGTCGCTCAATCGAGCGAACACGGTAGGGGGAGGAGGGGGGGAATCCCTCCCGTAGTGTGCCGTACTACCGACGGCAGTTCTTACATAAGGAAGGTGGAGTCTCTACACTACCACAAAAAGCGATAATTAGCAACTGGTGCTGGCGGATGAGAAGTCGGTTCTTTTCCCACCTCTGAATCCGCTTGCATGCTTGCGCCTCTTCTCCGACCGAACAACCCCGAGCTCCGGTGTGCACGATGTCGCACACCCACCCCTCCCATCGTAGCTCTCCTCCTGGCAAGGGTGTTTGTTCCCAACAGAGAGCGGGAATCACAATTTTCACTTGATTAAAGTATCGAAATTTCGGACAAGATTTCTTCATTGCTTTTTTCGGGATTGTGCTGGCTGCAACCCCAATTTGCAATTGGGGAAAGTGGCTGTGTGAACAATATTGTTCTCTTTGTGAACAGCCTTGTTTTTCAGCATCTTCTTTGTGTTCCCTATTTTGTAGGCGTGTCAACAATGTTGTTAATTCATTTTCTCCCCCGAGTTCTCTATGCGAACATTGGTCTTCTTTTACATTCTTTGTCGCTGTCGCTGTCGCTGTCGTCGTTGTTGCCAATGAAACCATGTTCACGGTTCTTGTTCTTCTTTACAACCAGCGACACCGTGCTTATGATCCCGTCCTCCCGCCTCTAAGAAAGCCTTCAAGACACGTACGAAACACCTCGAAAAGCTGTTACGCAAGCCAGCCATAGTAAAATGATCCCGTCCTCCCGCCTCTAAGAAAGCCTTCAAGACACATACGAAACACCTCGAAAAGCTATTACGCAAGCCACCCATAGTAAAATGATCCTGTGCTCCCCGTCAGCCCCACTAGGCGGTGGTCCGCCGCCCGACCCATCCCATCCCATCACAGACTGCATGCAACCGTTGTTCTCCGACCCATCCATCCTACCTACAATTGTTGCTCCCTACGGTCGTTGTGCGTGTTGGCACTCATGGTAGCCGTTGCTCTCTACGGTTGTACAAGTAGTGCCTGTTTGACAGCAGTCACGGCACCTATCATACCTTCTGCTGCCGGCGTTCGAAGATGCGAAGTCGTTCACCACCCTGGCGGCGGCATCGAGCTTGTAGATACGCCGCACCCCTCCCGCCCGGGTGACGCACTGCTTGATGTCCTGCGGCAACACCGACCCACACCGTCAGGTTAAAACAGATGTAGATACCCAACCAGAGGGGGAGAGAGAAATGTTACTGGATGGTGCAAGAGCAACAAAGTGCTGACGATCGCGACAACGAAAAAGTCGCGTCTTTGCCGGGATGAGAGGGGGGAAAGATGCAACGACGCAGAGAGAGAGAGGAATGTTATCGGCGGTGCAAGCAACCAGTGCGGGTAATCGTGACAACATTAAGTCGTGTCTTCGACAGAAGAGCAAGCAGTAGCTAGAACGTCCCAAGTTACGTTCCATAGAACAAAAACAGTTGCAAAGAGCAACCACCAACACGCTCGGGCTATCGGTAGAATGCAAGAGCGTGCGCTGGCTCTATCTCTCTCACTCTTTCCACGATGTCGTCGAGGGTGGTCAACAGCCGACGGTTTCGCCTGGGAAGGCCGCGGAAGTCTATCCGTTCGAGATCATGCCGGTACTCCTGTCGAAAAAAAAAATCCAACACCAGAAGGGGAAACGTAAGTGTGTCAAACGAACGCAAGAGGTTCTGCTGCTCATGCGTTCTTCATGCAGCATGGGTAGTCTATCTACCCTACCTAGTTTCGTGAACGCTGCCGAAGGAGAGAGAAACGGACAGGCACAAAGTCAAGTCGGCGTCTTGTTTTGCAACAACAACAACAGCAGTGAAAACGTGAAAACAGTGTTATGTTATCTGCGGAATGAACGTACTGAAGGAGAGCAACACAGACATGCACTAAACAAGTCGGCGATTTTATTGGGCGACAATAACAGAAACAGAAACAACAACAGAGGATGAGGAAGCATATCTCGACGTCAGGCATGTTGGCGCTTATCGCACAACAACAATAAAAGGAACATATGCATAACATCAACAACATCAACAATAACGACAGAAAGAAGGCTGTAGCATACCTCGAGGTCGGGCATGTCCGCCTCGTTAACGCCTCCTTGTGTCTTGACCTCCTCGAACACCTCCTCCAGCGACGCCAGGATGCGGTCCTGCACAGTATAGATACACAACAGGAGACCCAAGAGCCCTATGGAGGCAATCGAAGGCATGAGGCTACATCAAAGCCAGCCGTCTCATGAAACCAGACCAAATGCGTGGGGGTAATCGACGAAATCGACAAACCAAAGCCAGAAACCACACGGAAGTTTTCGATCTGAGCTAATATACGCCGAAAACCCGAAAACACTTGGTATTCCCCAAAAAAAACGCCGCCGAACATACTGGTACCGCCTCAACCCCCAACCTGAGCCGCCTCCGCCCCCCACAGCCTCGGCATCCGGGCCCGGATGGCGTAGATGATCTGCAGGTGTATTTTGACCAGCTTGGCTCGTTGCATGAGATCGTTGATCTGAGGGGGGAACAGCAAGAGAAGGAGGTGTAGCACATTAGGGAGAGAGATCAACGCCGCAGATAGACAGACAGGCAGACACGCAGACAGGCAGACAGGCAGACAGCAAGGGGCAAAAAAAGGGACAGACCGACAACTACAGGATGTCTTTTTCTGCACCATTTCCGCTCTTCTTCTGAATTTCTGAACAAGAGAGGAAAACACAACTTGTGCCTTCTTTTTCTTTCTTTGAAGAATACCTTTCTGACCCCGACGTTCTTGGGCAGATCCAGCATCTCCGTGCGTAGGGCCGCCTCGTCCACCTTGAACGAAGCGTCTCCTTCCTCATGGCTGGGAAGAAGTCAACATTAACACCGGACGATGGATCGCATCGGGTCAGGTCACGTCGACGCTGCAAGCTGTCGGAGAACCGCAAATCGGACATGTAGAGCAGGAAATTCTCGCCGAACATCACTCATTCGCAGCGTCAGCAAGGTCGGAGATAGCGTCAAGGGAGACCTCTAGTGATCATTGAAGGATGGAACGGGCTAACCACAAACTGCACCGTGGACTACTTGCCGGTGTTTCCGGCCTGGCGGACGGCACAGAGATGGTGAGATACGGTGTTTTCGGTTTTGGGGTGCCATGAAAAGACCGTTCTCGAGACTGATCTTGAAGGCCGGCTACGGAGGTGAAGTACGCCACCCGAAGAGCTCAAGCCGCACACGCGCCACGGAGCGACAAGGACTATCGCGCCTCCCGTTGGGAGGATTCTGTCAGAATCGCTGCAACACTGCTGACACCAACAACGACAGTAGCAACGACAGCAACAACAACAACAACAACAACAACAACAACAACAACAACAACAACAACACCAACAAGTCGATGAGCACCTGGTGTCAGGACCCCGCCGCGGGTCGTCCCAAAACGACCCCACGTACACCTTGGGAGCGGCGGCCTTGCCGCCGAGGCATCGCCCTATGGACCACATGAGAGCCCCGTAGACCTTGAGAAGCCGGTCGTCATCCACCTCTTGGGCCTTGTTTAACACCACCCGCACCTGAAAGAGAAGTTGGGGGTGTTGCTGTTGTTTCCATTCGTATTGGTGATATGGTTGTTGCTTTAGTGGTGTTGGTGGTAGTGGCGGTGGAAGTGTTGTTGTTGTTGTTGTTGTTGTTGTCGGTATTGCTGTAGTTTCTATTCATATGGGTGATATTGCTGTTTTTTGGTGCTGTTGTTGTTTAGGGTGGTGGTGGTGTTAGTGGTAGTGTTGTTGTTGATGATGATGTTTCCTTTGATATGATCAACAAATCGTACCCGTACCGCGGTGGGCCATTGGATAATGAAAGCTCGTGTTAGCACCAATCGGTGCCCACTTCTTCATATAGCTCCGGCCGCAAGACCACCGCCGCACACACCTCTCAACCCGAAGCGATCCTAGTCCACAAAACAACCCGCCAACGTGCTATTAACAACCCGCCAACGTGCTATTAACAACCCGGCACGCCTCTTTTGTTGGGTGAAATATTTACGGACTGTGCTCAGCTTCATGCTACCAGCCAACAGTAGTATCAACATCTAAAAGCATCAACAAACCAAGGTTATCGCTAGCGACAGGCAGCGGACACTCACCCTGTCCCCGTGTTGAGCAATGGCGCTCATCACCTCCCGGAATTCCTCCCCCATGTCCAGTTTGTGGGAGTCGAAGACCAGGAATATGAGGTCGGACCGATCCGCGAACCACTTCACCACCTGTTCCGTACCGCGCGTGAGAGTCGAACCGGGACGGTAATATAAATTTAGAGAGGAACTCGCCGTTTCACTCGCAACGCAGGACACGTCTAGTGTTGGGGGGGGGGAGGGGGGGGGGGGGGGGGGGCGCGGCAATCCCTCTTGAGTCTCACCTCACTTTCGATACATACAAGCGCGGTTCATTTCCGTGTTGTGCTTCACGCTCTGCTTTCTGGCTATTTTTCTACATAACTTAATGTTGGTTTGGGATCAAATCTTCGACCCACTCTCTTCCTCTCGACATCACCGACTCTGGCTCTGTTTGTCTGTCGGTCTGTCTCTGCCTCTGTCTCACAGTGTGAATTGTCTCTGTCGCCATCTGTCTCGTCACTGTATCTCTCCGTGTCTTCGGGTCGACGCATGCCTATATCTTCCTGACTGTCTGTCTGAAACCATCACTCTCTGTCTCCCTCTCTCTCTCTGTCTATTGTTTGCGTCTTCACACACTCTCTCCAAAAAGATGACACTGAGCCGACTATGGG
>FN648462.1:55800-85904 GCA_000310025.1 Ectocarpus siliculosus
GGGGAGGGCCCTGAGAATTTTCCAATCTTGCCCGGGGGGGGCCGGCCCCCGCGTGTGGGTTTATTAAGGAGGGGGGGGGGGGGGGGGGGGGGGTACTCATAGTCGTGCATGCCGTAGTCGTTAGACCATTGACCTCGCATCCCTACAAAGCCGGGACGGAGCACGCCGGGTTCTCACCGGACCAGGCTCAGGACAGGGAGGGGGTCTAAAAGCTGCATTGTCACTTCTTGCATGTTTTTCTACGAGTGCTCTGTCGACCACGACACGGTCCTTTCGAAATGCCGCACTGCTCTTCACCGCTTTCTTGGCAACCTCTTCGATATTCAATGCAGGGGGTTGTTTGTTGTACGTAGGACGTTTGTAGAACGGTTTCACGAACAATTTGCTCCGAAGAAAAACCGCAGCAACAACTAAGAACATCACTACCAAATGGATGGCAGGCAAGGGCAAGGCGGCGACGTCTAGGGGGAGGGGATCGGGGACACGTATGTACGACGATGAGGAGGAGGAAGAAGAAGATTCGGACGATGGGCGGGACGTACGGAAGCGCCCGGCAGCGTCGCAGGTACAGGTGGAGTACGGAGAGGGTGTACTCATAGCCGTGCATATGCCGTAGTCGTTAGACCATTGGCCTCGCATCCCTACGAAACCGGGACGGAGCACGCCGGGTTCTCACCGGACCAGGCTCTCACATCACCAAGCGCGAAGCGTTCGTGAGGTATTCGGCGAGTCGCATGGAGGGTACTCTTCTTCCTGCTACATACGGGTGTTCGGCATCTTGTGCTTACTTCCGGAGGAAGGGGGAGGAGCGTACTCATGTTTTGCATGCCCTACTGCTGTAGCTGTAAACCACGCGTTCCTCGACAGGACGGAGTACTGCTCCCGCTGGACCGATCACCGATGGCGAATCGTTCCTTGCTACTTTGCCAGCGTGGGGGGGGGGCAATTTTTTGCGTTTCACGGGGCGGGGGAGAGGGGACTCATTTCTTCGCGTTCCACGGGGCTACCACGGATCCTATCGGTCACGTTTGTCCACCATTCTCAAACGTCCTTCCTTCAAAATAGTTCATTCTTACGCAACAAAACCACGCTGGTAAGTATCATACAGGTGGCGTGGTCGATAACATCAAATTTGAAGTGTTGCTTGCCTGATTGTTCTCCAAACCGCCGTGGTATCGCTCATGTTTTTAGTCAACGTACCGGCGATCGAGAGTCGTTTTTTCTTGTCCTACCTCTGGTCTCCACTCCACCCCTCTCTCACCCCCGCAACTTTCCCTGTTCTCCCGTCCCTTTTTGTTTTGTTCTCCTCTCCCTTGTTTGTTGTCTCCCTCTGCCCAGGGGTCAACGCCTGGCCGAGGCGGCAAGCGCTTGCACCGCAGCATCACCGAGGATAGCAGCGAGTCGGAATAGTATTAACAAAAATCGGAACGGTTTTCAATGCGAAGACAACAACAACATAAGCACATGGGGTTCCGCTTTTGCGTTGTTGACGTTTTCGCAAAAGTGTCGTTGCGTGCCAGTGGTTTGTTTCTCCTCTCGGAGACGGTGGGATGGCTGCCGCTATACTCTCTGATGTGGTACCACAGGAGATGGGGTGATCGGCTTTTGATGGTGGGGAGGAGGTGATTCCCGGTTGAACACCGCACGATTCATGACGACAAGCTGTGTACGCGTGTTGCGTGTTGCTGGTGGGGGCGACAGAAGCAGTAGCAGTGTGTGGGAGAGACGAGCAGGAACATGTTGAGTCTCCACGTGCGGCGTCTTGGCTGCTGCATCTGCCGATGCGTCTTCCCATCTTCTGCCTAAAGCAGAAAATCGTGCTTTCCTCTCCTCTCTCAAGATACATTGGTCTTCTGCCCTCTCTTGAGGGTGTGTGGTTTCGACTCTGGTTCGGACGAGAGGCTGGGACTCCTCCTAGGATGCCGGGGGCGCAGCGGCGTGGTGACAAGTAGGGGGGCCGGCACTATGATGACCGCGTGGTCGTTGATCGGTCCCGCAATCACACAGCTGTGTGCGGCGGGGTTTTATCGTCTTTCCCGATGGCGTTACGTTTTCGTGTTTGTTGTTAAACCGGGGAACCGTGGTGGTAAGTTTTTTGTCTTACGATCTGATCTTGGTCATGTATTGTGGAGGAAATGTTATCTGTTTCTGACCCCCTGCCGTAGCTCCTGTGGAGAACACAACACCGGCGTGAAAAGGGTAAGAGATTTCTGTGGCACCCTATCGTGTTAGCTCAGTGGACCACGCCATATCGCTGTGCTGCAGGTACACACGTGGTGGATCTTCATGCGACTACACAGGCCCGATGATCTTCGAGGAAGGCTATGCATATGGTAATCAGACTTGCAATGCCAACGGAAACACGAGCTTGCTCTGGGCAAACGATGATCAACAAACGTGTCCGTCCATGTTTAGTGTCGGAAAATCCACAAGAAGCAGCCCCTCGGTGGTGCTCGTGTTTCCGTCGGCGTGACCTTTCTCAGGTGTTTAACTGACGTGCTGTTGCGTCGATTCCATGTTTGTGTTTGGGCTATGGTTGAGACATGGGACATGAGAAGGGAAGGAGTACCACACACAAAACCAACACGCTTCTTCGTGTGAAAGTCATCCGTCCCGATCAGAATCGACGTTGTTGGCGATGCATGCGTTGCATAGACGAGAGGGCACCCTCTCGCTCATGACCTACCTCCTCTTCCCTTCTTTACTATTCTTCTCGTGGTCAAAAGCTATACATGTATGTAGCGAGCGCACGTCTACCGATGATACAGGCCGAAACGAAAGGGTAAAAAAAAAAGGGCACCTCCGCGGGGAGAGCTTGTGGCTGTTGGGTTTGTTGCTCCAATGCATAACATGAACGTGGCCCCTAGCCAATCTCATTTTTTTCGTACGAAAACACAACGAACTCATCTCGATTCCAAGGGTAAAAAACAGTTCGAGATCATTTAGCCATGAATTCGTAGAATTAGCCAGTCTACAAGTTTGCTTCCTTCAGGCCCTTCCTTTCTGTTGCGATCGGGGAAAGCTCACAAGGCTGCCTTGCCCGATCCCCCAGGGTCGTACCTAACGCAAATCATTAATCTCCCACGTCCACGTCGTGCATTGATCTCAGAACTCAACACACGCTTCAAAACAACTCTCCTATCCCCCCACGGCGCTGTTTCGAAAGGCAAGGACTATAGAACGGCTTTTCGCCAACATCTCCTACACACAAGCTTTACATTACTTACGTACACAAAGACGCCTTACACAAGAACACGAGGTGCCGGATGATCAACACTGTAGACTGCGCACAAAACACTTAAGTCTATTAGGCGCGTTTCTCAGCTCGCCACTCCGACGACCATACAGAGACTGCCCGGCTAACGTTCTCCAAGATTTGGTAGCCCAGCAGCAAGAGGCACCCCAAGGAGAAACCCAGCAGCCCCCCTGCGCACATCGGTAGCGGCCACGCCTGCAAGAAAGCAGAAATGTTGTTGTTGTAACTTTTTTTAACTGTTGTTGTTACCGCAATGACCTTGTTGTTGTCGTTGTTGTCGTCGTAGTCTTCGTCACCGTAATGCTGGAATGCTGCTGTCGCTGCTGCTGCTACCGTTGGGATATTAATCATCGTCGTTGTTCTTGTGGTCTTTCGCCGCCTTTCATGTTCAATTCAAACATACCAAGAACGGCCACCCCGAACTCCCTCACGCAGCACGTCCTGTTTCGCTCGGAACCCCCTCACCTCACGCGGAGAAAAACACGCCACGCAAACATCACAAATAAACGCAGAGCGTACCTGAATCACAAAGGGTAGCCAACCTACCCCACGCGTAAACGAAGCAATTGGGTGCAGTCGGCAAAACCTAATGGCGGCTGTTGTTACCTGCCATGGCTGCTCCCAATCCAAGCACAGCGGTATGGCCCCTAACCAAGCTCCAAGCACGCAGCATGCCGCTGGAACCATCGCACCCAGCTCGTGCAAGGCAGGCCTAAAAAAAGGGGAGGGGGGGGGGGGTACTCGTGTAGGCGCATGCCATCGTCGTTGGAGCATTGACCTCGATTTCCCTACGATGCCGGGACGGAGCGATATGCCGGGTTTTGGCAGTCCTTCACTATTTCGGCCCCCTTCCATAGGTTGGTTGTTCTTTGAATAAACGTATACATATATATGTATTTGCTAAAAATAGGTTTAGCGTCTTGCGAGATTTAGGCGCGGCGGTGTGCAAGAGGGAGAGGTGCCCTCTAAATCGTACGTACCTAGTGCCGCGGAGAAAGGCGGCGAAGGCCTCCAAGGGTCGGTGGCTCGTAACCGACACCGGGAGCGACGTGAAAGACGACATGAGAAGCGAGAACGCGGCCGTCTCGGGAGCGCGCCTGAAACGGACGCGTTGAAGCACGAACGAAAAAAAACTAAAAAATTACAACTGACACGTAGGAAAAGTGAATTGGACATGAATAGGGGAGAGAAACAAACACTTGACGCGCGTCGCGGTTGTTGGGGGGCCGGGATAAAAGCCACAGGAAACAACCAAATGGATGCTAGAAATGATTTGTTGGCAACGTACACAGGGGTAACAGGAGCCTGCATGCAAAGCTACTGTACAGGGTCGGTCGGAGTGTCTATGAGGCTCCCTGGAGAACAGGGAAGGAGAAAATGGTGCAGTGGAAGCGGTTGAGAAGGAGGAAAGGACCGCCTTCGCGGGAAACTAAGGACCGCCTTCGCGAGAAAGTAAGTTAACGAGGAAATAGAACAGTGAGGAGGGGGTACGCAGACCGTATTCCCTAACCCTAACCCTGACCGAACTTCCCCGATTGTATGCTTTATCCAACACGTTTGCTGAATACAATACACCCACAAAGAAGGCTGCTGAGGAGAGGCGACGACAGGCGGAAGGAAGTGGACGGCAGGGACAATTGCGCTGCCAGCAAGGTGATAGATAAGCAAGGATCACAAAAACTCACGCACACTGGATACTCCTGGTCCGTCTTTGCTCTATCATGGGAGAACGTCAACAACAACAACAACGTGAATATTTTTCTATATTTTTTTCTCTTTTTGGAATTGTTTTCGTACCGAAAGATTGGAGCGCCCAGCACGACCGCCACGGTGTGGATGACGGCCGCCCCCACCGCGAAGCCCACCGCTCCGCTAGACAAGCGCCGCCCCTGTAACAGCCATCGTTCGTGTCAACCGGTATTATCAAGTTGTTGTCTTCACGTCGCAAAAAGAGCCAATCAGGCTGAAGAGGTCATAGCTTTGGGTGGGGGTCCTAGCTTTGGAGGTCCTATGCATACGCTATAGAGGTCCTATGCACACTCACATTATAGCACAAACCTATCTCAAAGTGTGCCATAAAAAACGTCGTACATCAACAGCAGCCCCGCCGTTCAGCTTGATGGGGGCCAAATCGTGTCCGCGAAGTTAAAAAAGCACGGCTAGAGCAGAAAGAGTAGTACGAAAAACTCTCGTCTCCTACGACTCCGTCCGTCCCACCCTGTAGCTACTCAAGAGTTGATATTGTTCCACCCCGTACCTCCACTCGCATATCACTCAAGGAGACCCCTCCCCCCACACACGCACGCACGGCGGAACCCCCCCCGGGCTTGCCACCACGAAGATGGTGGCACAACCGCGAAAGAACGCTGTTTCACGGTTTCTCCAAGAGTAGCCGGGACGGTATTTCTCAATCTCGAAAGGAAACCGTGGTTGACGTGCGCGTGACACCTTGTGGGGGAAGCGACTTACGGGGCCCCTCCCCTGCCCCCTCCTCCATGCGTGAACGCCCCCCCCCCCCGAACACAGTTTGACCAGCACAAGGGAGAGAGTATTGCCGCAGCCTTTGGAAAGGGATGCTCGCGTCTGTAGTTGACTACAAGAGACACCATGATACAACAATACGAGGATGCAGGAACCACCGTGCAGAACGAAGATCCATCCTGTTCCAGGAAGGGTGCTGAAATAGCCGTCTAGTGGATGACAAACCCACAGAATGGTGATCTCCTTGACCCCCCCCCCCCGAGTGCGCCCCCCCCCCCTCCTGCCACCGTCTTTCAAGCACCTTTGGCAAAGTGGGAAGGGACGATTGGCCATCGGTGATCGGGCCGTTGGGAATAATGCTCCGTCGTCTTCTCGAGAACGCGTGGTCAATCGTCTAACCGCTAAGGCATGCAAAACATATGAGTATGCCCTCCCCCCCCCTTCCCAACCCATTGGTCAATGGTCTTTGACACTCACGATCCCATCGCCCAGTCCACGGTGCTGTTCGGCACTCGCTGCCTCCATCCTCCTCCTCCTCCTCCTCAGCAGCGCCATGGTGGACGCCGCCGTGGCCGTCACGACAGCGGTGGCTGCGGCCGCGCACAGCACCCGCGGGGCTGGGGAGGGAGGCTCTTCGTGGGGAAAGTCTCGGCGAGGCCTGTGCGTACGTGACGGGAAGACAGGGAGCAAAAAAAACACAACGTGCAAATTTACGTCCTCGGAGTCGAGCAGACGGTGGGCTGCTGTGGTGTTATCTGGAAGGCGTTCAGTCACTCATTCAGTGATTGTATGCATGTTTTTCTGAAGAAACGTTACGGATACTCGAAGGAGGGATGTTCCGTCAAGATTTTCGGGTGAATGCGAACCGAACACACACACACATGTGTGTGTGTGTGTGTGTTTTCGTCCTATTTGTTAAGGCGACAGTCCCCCCATTTTTCGTGGTAAGACGTGTACTGCGCTCTTCAGTTTATGTAGAGTACTACACTTCTCAGTGTATTCTTCCGTACTACTACAAACCATCCAGGGTCACACATGGAACGTGGTTATCGGAGCAGCGTACACCAGATGCCTTGCGGCTAGAAGTAAAGCTATGTTAGGCCTTGCTACATCGATACAGAGGTTGTAGCGCAAGGGCTTAGGCGTACAACGTTCCAAGCAACCCGCACCAAGAACACAATGTCGCGTCTCGCGTCGCCATGGTCACAAGGTCCAACATCGCACCAGCACCTATACACACCAGTTGTGATGACGGTGGAAAAAATCCCGCACTGCTGCTGTGTGGGCGCCCAGGTTGCAGCTGTGTAACGTGTCCAGGTGTGTGCGTGTGCGGTAAAGAGCGGTTCTGTCTTGTCCTATGCATACTGTAGTATGTACACCTCGATGTGTCCAAATTGGACAGCTTTGACTACCGGATCACAGGCGCTGAGTACGGAACAGAGTTGGGACATGTGCATTCCGTATCGCAGCAGCAGAAGGAAAAGTGCCGTACAATATACAGCAGTCCTTAGTATATACACTTCGAAGTACGGTGCGTCTACCACTGCTGTTGCTTCCGATGTCGCAGAGGAGTACTGGGGAGGCGGTGTTCGGATGTGTCGGAACGACGGTGCACGAGAAAAGATGGGTTTCGAAGGCAGAGATATCCAAGAGAAGCTTGTGCAGTGGCGCCGTCGGATTCAACGGTTTTTCACAGCAGCAGCAGCGTTGTTGGATCGCTCAGTCAACTATTTATGCGGCGCACGGGCGTAAACAAGAACTTCCGATCCCGCGCGCTTTTAGCTACAGCAAGTGCGTTGTTGATGCACGATGACAAAAATGACGGCTTGCTCTGCACTCACCGCCCCATCCATCCATTCCCCACACAAAACCTCTCTAACGTACGCTCTCTACCGAGGTCCTCCTGCTTGCTAAGCCAGACTCCCATGTGTACGGCGTCTGCTGTTGGGTACTGTGTAATCATTGACGTTTTTGACCCGGTGGCGACAGAAAGACATGGGCGAGAGACAGGGGTTGGATGCGAGACACTCACGCGGCCAGAAGCGGAAATATGGGCGAGAAGCTGACCCAAGCTAGAACCAACTCCAGTGCCAGGATTCCATGGTAGCCGAGGCAAGCAGGCATCGCCATACCGCTCACACGACACAGAGGGGTGTGGTGTGCGCAAACAAGAGGGCGCGAGATGCGGCGAGATTACAGTACGAACCACGAAAAAAAAAAAATGGGGCGCAGTGCTCTTGGCTTTTGTCGACGTTTTCGTCATCGTCCGCTTGTGTGTGTTCGCTGCACGCCTCCCTCGGGCATAACACGGGCTCACACCTGTACTGCTGAATGCTCGGAGTTGCCATCGGCTGTGGACGATGCAAAATGACGCTTCTCCCGAAAGAAAAATATCCTTTTCGGAAGAACAAGATCCTGTCGTTACAACCATATCCAAGAAACCAGTACAAGCACAGGTCGTCGATGAGGCGGCCGCGCTGGCGGCGACTGGAGAACACCGTCTCGAGGGCATTCGACAGTTAATCATGAGAGGAATGAGGCTGACCAGTTTTGAACCTTCGTGTGCAGCAAGGCTTCGAAGCCTTACGGTAAGTCAATATCAAGATGTGGGGACGTCGGGTGTAGCTGTGGTTTGACGGGCCATGGCTGCCTACAGTATCCAGTACAACCAACGGCTGTACAACATTACCTTTCCTTCTGGGTGGACCATTGCTCAAACAATCGGCAGCTCTGACATCGACACTCCTCTCTCCCGTTGATAGCTCGGTCAAACTTGTGTGCTTGTAGCATTCATCGGTGGATACGGTAAGTCTATTGTACAACTGTCGTCTACTTGTTTTTTCATGGAGGCACGACGAGAGCTCATCTGCCCCGACCTTTCTGATTTTCGGTAGTGTTAATTCACGCTCTATTGCACCAACTACGTACGCTAAGTACTGCTGTCGTTTCCCCTCTCCAAGCAACTTCCCCAATAAACTGAGCTTGTCGTGGTGGGTTCTGCTCGGGTGCACTTGCGATCCACACGTATAATAGGTGCTATCTCTGTCCAACAACTCCCTGCGGGACCTGGAGAGCTTCCGGCCGCTGGTCAACCTGGTGGAAGTAAACGTCAACTTCAACGCCATTACCTCGCTCCACGGCTTGGTTTGCCCTAACTTACGGAGGCTCTACCTCAGCAACAACCTTATCGCCAGCACCGAGAGGTTCACGGTCTCCTACCCGAAACTACGGACCCTTTGCCTGTTCAAGAACATGCTGCCGAACCTTGCGTCCGCCCTTGAGCCACTTCGGTAAGGGTTGCGCCTGGTTTCAATCTCATTGGACAGTTTTGGGTGTCATGATACAAAGAGACCTACATATCTAGAACACCAACCACGAAAATGATAGTAAATGCACGTCTAAACTCCCATGATAGACATCACTAGAGCGTACCTATAGAACAAACATGACCTCGTGTACACGGAAAGGATTTTCTGGGGGCTGTTGTGGAGGTCACGCCAAATACGCGCGCGACAAGCCTCTACTTTTTGCCAGACCTCTACGCATCAGTGCTGGCAATCGACACACACACGTCAACTAAGAAGGCTGCCAGCTGCAACAGGATGTGCGAACCGCCATAATACCCCGTCGACTGTTTCTCCACGCCGAGGGCAAGGTTGGACTCGCCCATGTCCCTCCTGCATAAAAGAACTGAGTCGAAGACATGAATATCATGTCGAATTGGGGTGGGGTCGGGGGTGCGTGGATGATGAGCAGGAGGAGCCTTGCAGACCTGAGGGAGCTCGACCTCGACGGAAACCCTTGCTCGCGTAGCCGAGGCTACAAGCACCGCGTCATCCGCTGCTGCCCTCGTCTGCGGGAGCTCGACGGGGAAGAGCTGGGCCAGCTCGATCGTGACTTGTCTGATCTCTTCTTTGAGGAGCAGGTGTGAGGTTCAACGGTGTTGGATCAGGGAAGAAGTAATATGTCCATCGATGTTTGGGTGTCACCATGCAGGAACACTTGATGAGTCGTAACACATCCGTGCGTCCTTGAGCGGGCGCCTGTGAAGGGTAGTAGGACGGCTTTCTGGGCAACGCCTGGTTGCATGCATCATGCATGCTCCTCCAAGCGAAGCATTGAACCTTTGCGATCAACCTCGTGCGTCACTCTGCCAAAAACGCGTACAGAGGAACAATGCGGTGTGGGACCGAATGGGAGGTGTAAACGACGACGGAGAAGGATCCAGCCGTCACTGCCGCCCCGCTACAGCCCCGGCGACAACTGTGTCGAGGAGATGGGCACGAAGCAAGGGAAATAACCCCAGCGGAGCAGCCAGGGAGAACCCGAAGCTGCTAGAAGAGGACGGCGAGGATTTGGGAGCAGCATTGCAAGGCTCCCTGAAGCTTGGGGAGCTGATGGATTTCGCTGGCTGCCTGCCTCCAGGAAAAACTCAGCTGCTCAGATCCGACAGGCTTAACAAGGACCCACAGGCACGGCCGTACCCTTTTTTTGTTGGAAAACATCCCACAGACCGTCGGCAAGCATATGCGGGCACACGAGTCTTTCTCCGCTGCGCACTTGATCGGAATTTCGTTCGATAACCATAGTTGTGATGGGGGTATTCGCGGGAGTGTGGTCGATGGGCGGAGGCTGTTGCGTGTATCATGCAGGAAAACGTTTTGGCTGGAAGTCGTACAGTGTTCAGCCCCACCCTTGCCCACCACCTGCTTCACCGCGATCCCAAATTTATTATGTTGCAGCGACATGCTAGTGCCGTCTTAACAAGACAACTTCTATATCCTGGAGTGGATGCCTGCAGAATCAAATCGACAAACGTGAATGCGACATGCTAGTGCCGTCTTAAAAGACAACTTCTATATCCTGGAGTGGATTCCTCCAGAAACGAATCGACAAATTTGAATGCAAAGGCCCCCACCTGATTGTTTTCCATGACCCTCTTCATGCACTTATTATTAGTGCCCTCTCTCTTTGAATCCGTGGTGGTCATGTCCACGGGTTCACGTGATGCTCGAAACAAACAACGCTGCCTTCATTGTTTTATCATGTTGGAACAAGTACTACCGGTTTTGCAAATACCCCGCCCTTGCACTCAACCTGTACAGTAGCCGAGCAACCGCACCCCACCCATCAACGCCCCCCCCCCACCCCTAACCCATTGGTGCCGGCCTGCCTAGTCGTCGAACCTCTGGCTGCGTACCCCGTTTGTGGTAGCGATACCAAGGTCCGTTACGCTCGTGGTAGCGATGGCAAGGTCTGCGCATATGGCGATACAGGGTACTCAACAAGTCTGCAATAATCTAAAAAAAGTCGACCGCATTCCGCCCCCTCCACCCCCCCTGCTGTTTGGAAACACCGAAACATCCCGGAAACACCTATTATCTAATCGAGAAGCTCCTCAGCTACTTGGCGCAGGGAGTGCTCGCTGACCCCTGTGGGTCGCCTCGGGACGCCGTCGAGTCCCTCCGGCGGAAGGCCCTCGCCCGCTCGACGGAGACACGACGGCGTGCGACCGCCGCAGCAGAACAGCCTCTCGGAGAAGCAGAAGAGGAAGGAATCAGGGAGGGGGGAAAGGTGCCAGAGGAGGAAAAGGGCTTCGAGGAAACGGGCGGAGAGGGCGAGGGCGAGGGCGAGGGAGAGGGAGAAAGGCAGGGAGAGGGAAAGGGGGCGAGACAGGGAGAGGGAGACGGAAACGGAGAGGGAGAAACGGCGGTGGGGGCAGTGCAGGGCGACAGTGGCAGAAATGGACCCACTATCAGGGCAAGAAGGTCTCCGCCGGACACGAGAAGAGTACACAGCAGCGAAGGACCAACCAAAGAAGAGGCGCTGCCCACAAGCCCAGCGCGGAATCTGCAGCCGCAAGACGAGCTGCCGCCGACCCTACCCTTGCCCCCTCCCCCTCTACCTCCTGCGAACGGCCTGGATCCTTCGGACCCTTACGCAACGATAAGGTGCTGCTTGCTTTGCGTTTTTGTGTGACGGTAAACGCATTCTTTGAGGGCTCTGTGAGAAAAAGCTGTGCACCCCCGTCCATGTTGTCTGTCGCTTCCTTTTCGTTCTCCGTATTCCTCCAAGTCATGCTTCGCAACAGCCTCCCGACCAACGAGGCTTGCGAGAAAAGCGGGGCGAGGTGTTTAGTGGAGCTAGAGTACGGACTGCCGTACACGAAAACCATAAGGTTCTGCGCAAAACGGACATCAGGTTTCGAGTCGAGTTCAAGCCGTGGGTAATCACTCGTTTCGGGCTACAATATGTAACGAACGTCGGTTCCGCACGGAGTCCTGCGGCACTGCTTTTCGATCTTAATCTTCGCGATCGCCGCGCCAAGTTATGATCATGCCAGAGGTTCTATCATAAGCAAGGAACACGTGCGAGATCCGCAATAAGGCAGACTTCTCGAGGCTACAGCAGCACGCTTCGTTCTCCCGCCCCTCGTCCCCGCTCACATGTGCACACGATGCCCTGTATACTGAAAGTCCTTGCCATTCCCCCCCGATAGAAAAAGACGGGAAACCCTCCTCCAAGATAGTCTGTGAAGCCAGAGGAAGTGGAAAGAAAAAACATCATGTTGTTAGTGGTGTACCAGAAACCAAAGTTATAGCGAAGACGCAAGCGCTTGTTCAGCACTCTTCAACGAGGAGAAGGGACGTTGGGCTGCCAGTACTTCCAAGGGCGTGAAACACGACTACTCCCCCCCCCCCCCACCCCCCGATGGTGCGTCGCCGCCGTGTCACCGCGGAGCAGAAAGCTTCTCAAGCTCGTGGAAATCCTTCAGCTCGAACTCGCTCGCGACGACAACAACACCGAAGACCGCCGGTACCAGGAGGGAGCCTTTCTTTGCGGAGACCTCCGAAAAAGAAGCGGCCGCTACGCCGACGGCGACACCACGACTACTACCACCGACCACGCGAAGGGCGAGAACGCCTTCTTCTCCGACAAACGGCCTGGAAACCCTCGCACCCGCGACAGCACGGTGATTTGCGACGGCGGCGGCGGCGGTGGTGGCGGTTTCCCGTACTTGGGCGCGACGGGCCGGGAAGAACTCAGGCGGTTACGCCTCGAGAACCGAAACATGCACCTGCTCCTCGTGGAAAACCGGGAGCTGAAGACGCAAATCCGAGAGGAGACCGCCAACGCCGAGCTTGTCCAGAGGGAATTGAGAGACAAGCTGGGTAGGGTTGAGGGGAAGCTGGACGAAGTTACCGGGGAGCTCGAGGCGGCAAGAGGGAGGCTGTTGCTGCTTCCGCCGGCGGTGGCGCCGGCGACGGTGACGGAAGAGGCGACAATTTCGAGGTAGGCCGTCAGAGATCGATCGGATGTTGGAGGTTTTGCTGTGTAGTACAGAGGGACGTTTGGTCCTTCGACATGCTATACGCACTAATAGTAACACGATGCCACTCCCCCCGCGTTTCGGCTGCATCGTGTCTTCTTGTGGGCTCGCGAGAGGTACACTGGCGGACAAAATCAAGGCCTCGAATCTTCGTTTGAATCACAAGCGAAACCCTCACAATTTCCATCCCATCCCATCCCTCGCCCTTCTCCGACGCGAACGCGTGCTGTTGTTGCTCTGTACCGCAACGCGCCGTCTCTTGGGCCCCTGCTGCAAAAGCCGGAGCAGAGGGGGCGATAGCAACACCATCATCCCGACTTCGGAGTTGTCTTCTTCTCCGACGATAGCGACAATGGACTCGGCCTTCGGCACCGACGTTTCAGTCGGCGATGATGGTGGTGGGGGTAGCGATGGTACTGGTAGGGGGGGGGGTGGATGCAGTTACAACAGTGGGGGTACCGGTAGGAGCAGGGTGACCCCGTTGGACTGGAGGAGGAGGCCCGAAAAGGCGGTATGCCCGACGATGCCGTCCAAGGACGACCTCGGTCAAAAACACGTCACTGCTACCAAGGGGATGGTGACGGCGACGAAGGGGATGGAGCAACGCGCGGCACAACAAGGTTCCCTCGAAGAACAGCGTCATGACTACTACAGCGATGACGCTACGAACAGTGATGACGGTGATGGCGGCGACAAAGAGTTGGAAGAGCTATTCCGAAGGAACGAAAGGACCATGCAACAGATTCGCTGCGACCTGAAACTGCTACAATCTGACAAAGAGATTGAGCTCGAGCATCACAACACCAACAACGCCAGCAGCAACGCCAGCAGCGATGACAGCGACAACAAAGGTGAACTACAAGTCCACGAGAAACAACAACCACTAAAGGCTGGGGGAGGAACGGCGGAGACCGGCGTTGGGGAGCAACTTCCATCTCGGAGAACGCCTACACAAGCGCTTTTACTTGGCGGAGACAACAGCCAACGTCGGGAAGGGATCATTCAAATCCCAGGGTCAATGCTACAACCTCCCCAAGGCGAAGTCTGGGAGAGAAACAGGAGGTACCCGTGTTCAGAGCCACCATCCGTTTCCGAGCTTTTGCTGCAGCTCCGGCACGACGATAACGTACGTTCTTCTTCTCCTGCGGTGCGGTGTAGCGAGGACGGCAATAGGAAGGAGGGGGATGTCGGCAACAACGCTACCAATAGCCCCCCCCATAGAGGACGGTCCACGCTGCTAGGAGCAAGCAGCACAAAGGGATCGGACGAGGGAGATTCAACGAGGGGGGGGGGGGGCGGGGGCGGGGGGACGGAGGGTGTTGGTGACGCCGATACGAAGGGCGGGTTAATCACTCTGGTTGCCTCGAATGCCAGGGCGTTGCTCATGTCATAACTCTTGTCTTTTGTCGTACACGCGATTTTTTTGTGATGGTCATAGACAGACGTGGTTGAATCTTTGTTGCCAACTGTGCGAACCGGAATAATACTTGTCGATGCAAATAAATGCCTTGTCGAGACGAAGCAGAACTTACACCTCACCGTGCTTGATTGAGTTGATTGCCCCCCTCGTGGACCGCCGTGCACTGGGTGATGAAGCAGCCGTACCCGGTATCTATGTCGTGCACCGTTCGTACCTGTTCGAAAGGGGGGCAAGGACGAGGCAGGGGACACAGGGCTACTCCTATGCCACAATTTTTTAGGGGTAGCAATGAAGAGTTGCTGCAGCCAGCCGAAGTGCACACTTTAACGCTTGAAACGTCCAACAACTTACTCGCCGTACACTTACACGGTATTCACAGCCTGGGGTATGGGGTGGGTGTGCAACCGACGTTGATTGCAACAATTAGTCTAGACACAACTAATGCAACGCCCATCAGCGTGCCTACAGTGTACTTGTTGTGTTGGACCCCAACGAGAAGAAGAGAGGAACCGGCGAAGGCCACGACGCTACGTTGTTTGTCTGTCTGCAATCAGCAAGAAAAAGTGGAGAGAGTACAAGACCGAATCCCCAAAACGTTTCCGGGTGTTTTCTCAAGGGAATGTGGCGGAAGTAAGCCAACAAACACGCCGATCGAGGACTCTTCGAACGTTTTAGGTGCAAGAAAAACGTTGTCGACTTGATTCTCTTCTCTCGTGACCTGATCCAAAGCACCTCCTCCACACAAGAAGAGCTTGGTGTGTCGGCGGAGTACGAGGTGCGATAGAGCGGCGTGTGTGTATGATAGGACCCGTCTTTGTGCCGGGTAGCAACCCTGTGCGCTTAGCATGGTGGGGACGATTGACGCACGGGAGGATGTAGTCGTTTGAAATAAATGTGCTGAAACAGAAACAAGAGCTACAGCAGTACTACTGTCGCTAGCTGTGGTTCTTTACGTTTTATACGGAACGGTTTTTAATGTAAAGACAACACCAACAATGCCTATCATTGTTTATGTGTGCAAACTTGATGGCCGTGACACGCCTTACATTGCGAGGCGACACCAACGGTCTCATCAAGAAGGCCTTCAGGGGGGACCCGCAACCGTCATAGTCCCCTCCCGTGCATCCTAAGGATTTGATCAGAAGTGGGTCGACAGCAGTGCCATATGTATGATGTGTATGATGCAAGGTCTCCACACCCATTGAGCAATCCCCCCATCCGTTTTACTTCGACGATGTTGCCAGATTGGGTCGAAAGGGAGGACACAGCCGTGAAACGACACAACAAAACCATTACTCCCGAACCAGGCAGCAGGTGGAAAACTATGTAACTTGGGGGTGGGGTTCAAGTTTCAGCAAAAGCTGCTTTGATCTTCCGCTTGCGAAAAAAACAGTGCGGCGCCGGGTCGATTTTGATCCGCACAAGACCGGACGACTTAAGACGGCAGCGACACCAAGACTCGAAACTTGGGCTGAAGAGCAGCCCTCTGCACCACGATCAGATCCACAGACCAGACAGGTCAACCATGGAACAACTAAAGAAGTAAAATGGTCCGTGGCATCCGTCACACCGTGAGCCACCCTGATTTCGAACGAGTGAGACCAACGGCTGGAACACCACCAAAGATTGGATTCGTTCAGGCATGTTCCTCAAGAAAAAAATTGGCGGCTGACAAGAGAACATCATCAAATGTCGTGTCAGGGGTCACCCCTCAGAGTGTCATTTGTGTGTTCTGTCCATATATATCCCCCAGCAAGGGTAGATGCCCCAATGCGACCGAATTCTCGACACGTCGCGACAGGCATTGCCCACCTTCCAGCGTACATGTACGCAGAGAAAAATCGTAGTGGGAAAACTATACAAACTCCGGGAGTAGTGAAAAGTGGCGCGTTCTCGTTCAGTCTTTGCATCGAGCCCTCAGCGGCACAAAAAAAAACAGGATAAAGCAAAGGTGGGTCGCAAAGAAATACTACGCCTTTGACCACCGAAGCAATGGTACCACTGAAACTACCACCATCATCTCCCTTCGAAAAGCAAACTTTATTCTACCTCTACTATCGAGGGGAAATGAGACGACCCCCCCGCTGTTTCTAAACACCACCTTTCTCTATCCCCGCCCGTCCCCCTCCCAAATTTGTTCAAATTATCGAAAACAAGCCAAGAGAAGAATGACAGCAGCGGAGCTGAAAACCTTTTGGTGCACCCGAGACAAAGGGTGAGCAGTCAGACAAAGACAGACAGACAGACGTCTCGTGGAGAGCATTAACACAGAGTCGTCTTTAAAACCACCGTCGTTCCGGTTCAAAACCCATTTCAACCTGGCACTGACATGCGGAAGGGCGGCGACGGAAGTGACCCGTTCCGTCAACGGGAAATCAATCCGTTAATACACCAACCGCATCCGAACTCAAAGCATGCAACCGCCTCTCGAAGGGGAGGGGGAGGGGGAGGGGGGGGGGGGCACAAACAAAAAGACCTCTCAGAAACAGCTATATACTCAAAAAAACTAGCTGTCGACAAATGCGACCCTCGCTCCTTGCCCTTCCACCCCTAGCGCGGTTGCTCCTTTGCGCTGCCAGCAGCCTTCCAACAAAGAAGGAAGATAACCACGGTGTGATGCAAAAATCGCCACGGAGTGATGAGAGAGCTTTCCTTCGACAAGTCAAAAAGCTTCTAAGTGCTGCCTTCTGCGATGACCGGGACAACACATGCGCGGAGGGAGGAAAAAAACACGGACGCCCCGAGAGAGGACAAAAAAAAATGGTGTGAGAATCGCAAGCAACGGGCGCTTTGATCTGACACGAAGTAACGCCATGCGTGCAACCTTTCGCCCCACGGCAGCAGGTACTCGGAGTTCCGCGATTCGACTGTACATGATGAGCACTTCAAAATCACGGACTAGATCCGGATCGCGCGGCTTTCACACGTAGGACCACCGTCAAATCTGCATCGCAGACAACGATCGAAGTACTGTACTCGCACCAAATAATCGCATGTGTCGTTCGTGATCCCGGGCGGAACAAACCCAACATAATGTACGCTGCACACTTACCCTTTGGATGGTACGCCAAGTGTCGCGGCGAAGAAAAACAGCGTCAATCATGTGACAGACTAGACACAAACCATCCCAGCATCCCCCGTTTGTGTGCCATCGGTTTGCGACTCTCCTACGGCCCTCCCACTCTACCGCCACACACCCCGAGTCGCAGCTCCATGTACACACCCAGGAATGACCACACACGTACCAAATACATAGTGGCACGAGAGGAAAGGGCAGGCTATTTTTGAAATCTTGAAAGCTCCTACAACAGAACGGTAGGGGTGGTGGAAGGTCGTCAATGCTATTGAGAGCGAAACACAATCCTGCATTCCAGTTTATATTTCCTCGACTCACGCATGCCCCCCCTTATCATTCCTCTTTCGTCCACGCTCACCTCGTCAGCGGAAGCTCCCATCCCCGTCTTGATCCCATTAGAGGGGGTTGAAGAAGTAGCCGGCCTTGGCCACGCTGTCGGGGGTCGAGAACGCCTCGCCGAGCTGGTGGAGGATTCCCTGGCCCTGGACGAGGGTCTGGAAGTACATTCCCGTGATGCCGATCATGGCGGTGCGGCCGTGCTTGATCTCCTGCAGAGTTGGGGGAGAGGGAGAGGATCGGGGTTGGTTCAGAACACCAGGGCCTCCCATGTGAGTTGGGCTTGCAGCACTGTGGCCATGTAACAAGAAGATACGAGTTCCTCGTTCAGACTATCCATAAATGATGCGGTCAGGCATTTCCATCGATATTTCACATTAGTGGATGACAGCGGGACTGCCCTTCAGCCAGATTAGGGGGGTTGGAAATTCAGCATAGATTTGGTCAAGTCTCATCCAGCGAGATTTCACGCTGCGCGTGATGCAGTCTTGCTAGTCGCCGAAAAAATATACAGCCACTCGTTACCGTTTGATAGAAACAGAGTTTGTTGGACAAATATGTTGGTTTCCTCGTGCACCTTGTGCCTCTGTACAAGCGTACACCTATTATAAAACAAAAATATACGCTGCACCACCAAATATTGATACTTTCGAGTTTGGCTAGGGCGCTACAACCCGTGGAGTTTCACGTACCGAACAAACACTGTAGTTTCCACATTGGCGGAAGACAAGGCAACGTCGTGTCGTGGCGCCTGTGGTAATATAGGGGCCCCGGCGGTTCTTTTCAAAAGGTACTTCGTGCGGTGAGGAGGCGTAAAACTATTCGTACGGCGACGGCAATGGCCTTCGTCGCGACATAGGGTAGTTGTGAGGGGAAAACGCTTCACATTTGCTTTATGTGCATGTATGGCTTCTGGTCGAAGCACTCTCAAGTAACGCCAAAAATAGTGCCGGTATAGTATTTTCGGTTCGCACTCGCTGAAATAACCAAAGTCGTTCTGTACTTTGAATAGTGCCCAGTGTCCGCAAGAGTACGGAAATTTCTCTGGACACGATCAGCACTACTGCACACCGAACACATAAAACGAGGGTGATCGGGAATGAAACAAGCGATGGCCATCAGGTGGTAAAAGATGGGGCGTTTACCAGCAAGAACCAAAGTGATGTGCACACAATTAACCGACCACACCATTACATGATCATCACTACGCGTCTGGCCTTGCGACTGGTTATTATCGGACGCAAGTCTGTTCTTCATGTACCAGGTACTGTTTGTTTTGTATGCATACTTTAATGGAGACCGTCGCAGGATCGTTCGTGTCTAGCGGCGCATGGACACAGCTGTCAACCCGCATCAAATTAGGGTGATTTCATTATGTACTGATGAGTCCGCCTTGGGGTGACGTGTAGTAGTGGAGAACGTCCTGCTTCAGCGCCATAGGTGCAAGTTAGCGCACATGCATACCATATTCAACTGCAACAATACAGCTCTCCACGTGCTGCTGTTGGTGTAATTATGGCTGAACCGACCAAGAATGCCACAGCAACCGTGGTACTTAAGAGAAGCAACGTCGTACCGAGGAGGGAAAAATGCAGAGGGCACAGCAATGTTTCGTTCGTGCTGGACCTTACTGATGTTCACGTTGGTTTTGCCCTCCTCTCTGTTTAGATGGGGGGTGACGCATTGCGCATGTTTACCCGCGGTTGTGCCAACGGTTTGCGAGCCTGTTCACGAGGATCAACACAAAGCAGTTCGAAACCGAGCAAGTCACAGGAGGAGCGAGAAAGCTCAAGGTAGTCACGCATGCGTCGCGCAAGACGCTCACACCACACCTCTATATTTTGTTGGGAACAGACGGTGTAAGTATGTGGAAACAAGAACACACGGAAAAAACAAAGGTGGCCCCCCCCAAAAAGCTCCTGCACAAAAAAAAGGTGAAATCGACAAGGAGAGAAGGAGTCCTGGCAGCAGCCGGCTTCACCACATGCATTGAGCAAGGCATACGTATGTAGAGAACAAGAATGATACGAACACGAAACTAGCCCATGTTTGTTGGTCTGACTCAGCATGTACGCATGTTTTGCGCTCCTTGGTTGCATGTATTATTCTCCATGGGCAATAAAAAACACACGTTCGAGAAAATTGCATGCAATGACGCAAACATGCACATGTATGTGTGGTGGCTCAAATCGATACCGTACATCCAAGGTAGTGCTTGAAAAGCCTTGCATGGACGTGAAAGTTGTCTCCGCTTCTATGCAGCACGAACAGAGCAGATCGACTGTGGGCTTCACTCAAGACAGCACTAGGTTTGATCGACAAGGTAACCCTACCACCGCCTGGAGCCACACACGAGAGAGGCTGAATCAGCATCAGCATGTTCATTCAATTCCCTACGAAAAACCGGCGTATGGAGGGAGCGCCTACCGCCGCTGCCGTCTTCTCATGATGCATACATACGTACAAAATGCAGGAAAATGCCCAAACCACACGCTCATGACGGGTCACACGAGTAGCCGGACACACACAAAGCAAAGCCTTCTCGTCATCGTCTTTACCTGCAGCTGCTTCTCCGCGTACTCCTCCTCGGTGTAGTTAAAGTTGAAGGGGTTCCAGCGTCCCTCTCCCTGGCCGAGCCCGATGTCTCCCGCCACCCCGCTGTCGCTCCTGATGCTCCTGTTGAGTCTGATGGTCTCGAGGATGAGGATAGTCACCACGATCTGGATGCCTCCCGCGTTGGGGATGTTGTCGTACGCGAGGAGGGGGTTCATCTCGGCGAACCGGTCCGGGCCGAGGACGGTGTTGCCAGGGAAGTGGTAGATCTCGGGGAAAATCCACCCCGCGGCGGCGAGCATGGCGACGCGTCCGTGGGCCAGCTCGGCCTCGCGGTACCACTTGACGCGGGCAGCGGTGCCCGTGCCCTCTCCCTGCACCCACGAGGGAGGGTTGTTCGCGAACCCGGCGGGGTCGAAGCCAACGTCGCCCACCATCTCGCCGTCGAGGCCCTCCGGGTAGGGGTCGATGGGGATCGAGATCGACCTCTCGGGCGTTGCTGCCATGGCGAGCTTTGAGGGTGCGCTGCGCACGCCGGCGAGGGGCAGGGACGCTCCCGGCACGAAGGCCGAGGCTGGCGCCAGGGCGCACAAGGAGGTGGCTGCTGCGACGAAGGACTTCATTGTGCTGTGGGTGAGATGGTTTGCTTTATGGAGTCCGGTGCAAACGCGTGGTAGAGTTGCGAGAGCGGGGCGGCTTGTGTGTTTGGTTCCAAGGAAACACGCACATGCTTGAGGTAAAGATATCTGCCTATATATTCAAGTGACAATATTCCGTTCAAAACTCAAGTAATTTGCAGCAGCCCCGGCAGAGCATAACGCCTGAGGTAGAACTCCTTCTTATTCCCATACGCGTCCCCCCCCCATTGCTAAACTAAAGAGAGCTCGTTAGCTTTAGAGCTCGTGTGCTGGTGTGCTGCCGCTGCCAACGCCGTGTTGCAAAGTTACAAAGCTGACAAGCTCATGCCTGTCACCGAGAGTAGTGGACTTTGACCGTGATGGACCGTTTTTCTCGCGATAATGGCTCAAGTCGAAGACGAAATGGACACAGCAGCGGTGCTGTTCGCAGCGCCATGATGGTGCTGATGCTGTTCACCCTGCTACTGCTACGACATACTTGCTCCGCTGCGGACGGCTTCTCGTCTTTCAGCTTTGGGGGCATGCCCAGTGGTTTCAATACCAGGGTGGACAATGAAGGCTACTATAAGGTGAGCGGGTCATGGTGTGCCCCGCACGGCTTCAACTTGGGTCTGTTGTGTTGGCGCACCACTCTCTCCGCACAACACGTGTGGTTCGGCCACACGAGCGGTGATGATGCAACCGCATCATGTTAATATACCACACACCATCGACCTGTTCCGCGGCAGAGTTGCGCGAACCATCAGGCCCAACAGTAGCTAGCAGCAGAGATTTATTGTTCCTTTGGCATGATGGCGTACCGTTCAATGCGGGTGCACCCACTTTCGGTGGCAGAAACAGCCTTATGTTGGTGCCATACAGCAGAGTCAACGCTTGTCGCTTGTCACCCGACGCGGACGTTCGTCAAGGACCTGCTGTATTTTCTTGTAGCTCAAGACAAGTTACCACTACACTCCACCGACTGCCGAGACCAGTTGATACATGCCTACGTCCATGAACTCCAGCAGAGAGACCATCGAGTATCGGCACATCTTGCCTAATTTACCATCTGTCAAGCAGCAGCTAACACGTGAAACAGCACGGCAAGGTGTGTGCACTGCCACGAGCTACGGTTGCGACGAATACATACATCCCCTAACCCACACCCACACAGCAGAGATACTTGGTGCAGCACACACAGCAACGTCTTGGTTAGTGGTGTTGAATATTCGTTGTTGATCGGTAAAAATCGTCAAAACCCCATTGAGGGTTCGCGGGCTACCTACTTGACTGGACCGCAAAGCTTGGTGCAGTAGTTTACATTCCCTACGGTACGACCGATCGCTTGCCGCCTATGGTTACGCCGCAGATTTTGGAGGTGGGGAAGACAGTGGACGCGGGCTCGATCACCAAGGCCTACCGCAAGCTGGCGAAGAAGAAGCACCCAGACAAGGGCGGGGACCCGGAGGAGTTCAAGGCCCTGGCGGAGGCGTACGAGGTGCGACGCATTGGGCGTTGTTTTCATGGTTTCGTGAGGTACACGTACATAACGCTACTGGTGTTGGAAGAGCTAGGTTGCTGGTAGACGCTGCGATCTGTTTCAGTTCGACCCAACGGTGACAGCGAGACACCAATGGACCGCACACGTTCCCGTGGCTCTGTGTAGGATGAAGAGGGGGGGAGGGAGGGAAGGGAGGTGGGGGTGGAGAGAGAGAGAGAGAGAGAGAGAGAGAGAGAGAGAGAAGAGAGATGGTAGAGAGAAGGTACTTGGTTCATCGAAAACTGGCCACGAGTAGCAGAGATCGCCCACCAACAACGAAATCGAACCTGTTCGGAATGTGAGGGGCTGCTGGCACCCGCCTCCTCGCCCAGCGCCATGCTTCTGTCGAATGCCTAACAGCATCAAAGACTCGGTTTGCTGCGGTGTCTCGAGCCGCATCACCCATCAAAATATATTGCGGTCACTTTCTCTCATAACATAACGTAACGATCAGGTGCTGAGCGATCCCGAGAAGCGGCGGCTCTACGACCAAGTCGGGAAGGAGGGGCTGCAGGCCGGGGGCGGGGGGGCGGGGATGGACCAGAGCAGGCAGCAGGCCGACTTGTTTCGGTCGTTCTTTGGGAGGTTTAGCCAACCCCAGGTAGGTGTGTTTTGCGATTCTGCGAATGTATCGTCCGGGGGTGGTGGTATCTAAGAACGCTGATTTTTCGGGGAGGGGGTGGGCGTGGTACATATTGGACGCCATTTACTCGTAGTTTGTTTTGCGATTCTTCTCATTTTTTGTAGCTTTCGTGAATAGTGTCGAATGCAGATTAGTTTCCATTTTTTGTTTTTGTTCGGGGCGGGGGGGGGGGGAGGGGGCTTCATCGCGGTGTCGCCTACGGAACTTGCGAGAATATCGAGTTTTGGCGTCTCTCGCTTGGGGTGCTTGTCCACCACATTCTTTCGCGAAGCGCATGTTCACTACGCCCTAGCCGTGCCTGCCGTGTTTGTGCACCGGAAGAACGATTTTCGGGGCTCCCGTACCACACGCCTTGCTCCCCACTCTCCTTCTGTAACCCTCCTTCTCCTTCTACTCCCCCCCCCCGGCCCATTTTTCTCCGCTGCCTCTTCTGTCTTGGATTCCCCCCTCACCTCATCGTCGGCGTTTTTTTTCGCTCTCCCTTAACGCCACCAACACCGCCACCAACAACTAAAACAAACACCGATGACGACAACAACGACGACGATACGCGCCAGCCTGTTCGGATGCGCGACGTTGTGTACGAGATGGAGGTTACCCTCGAAGAGCTTTGTAACGGCGGCGAGAAGAAAGTGAGGATCTGGAGCGAGGTGCCCTTGGAAGGGGGGCGCACGGAGAGGGTGGCCAGGGACATAGAGATTGGCCTCACGGCAGGGATGACTACGGTGAGCGAAAAGGCACCGTACTGCGGTTTTTGTTTAGGCTGCGGTAGACGGCACAACCCCGCGCAGGATAAACAAAGGAGACTTGTGTTTTCGAGGAGGCGAAGGGGCGGCACACTTTCCTTCGATGCAGGCGTCGAAAGTGCTGCGATGTTGTGTTTTGGCCAGTCTTTAGCGCTACACCACGCGTCTCGACTCAACGCGCCGTGTCTAAGCGGTAGGCGACGGTGTATCGACATCTTGGGCAGCGGTCCAACGATGTTTGAAGGGTGCGTCCTCGTCCTCCCAGGTGTCTGTGCGTGCGCCGTGTGTGGTGCTCACAAACTACGAGCAGTGCACCAAGACTCATAGATGAATGCGCGCCGCCCCTCGCTCGTGGACAAAGATGCTGCCGACTAAAAAGCGAATCTTCCCAAGGCCAAGGTTTTCCAGTAGGCGACGCAGCAGCAGTAGCCCATACACTCAACCGCCCGCCTCTTCCTCCTCTCCCGGTCGCGATCTCTTCTCTTTTGCCGTTTCCGCCAACGAACGCCTGCACAAAGGGTACTCGAATAGTCATGGAGGGGGGGGTGGACCCCATAGAGGAGGGAATCCAGCCCGGGGATCTTGTGTTCGTGCTGAGGGAGACTAGACATCGCACCTTCCGGAGACTGACGGGGGAATCGCCCCACCTCACTGCCGACATCACGGTGAGTTGTCTCTTACACCCAGCCTTTCCACACTTGTAGGGGTCCCATAGAAGTTGAGGGCACAGAAGTGGACGAAAGGGGTCTTAGTGCACTTAAGAGGGTCCAATAGAAGTTATGGCCACGGAAGTGAACGAAGGGGTCTCAGTGTTTGAGGGAGAAGACTGTTGAGGTTTGTGCTGCCTTGTTTTGAACAAAGCGGAAGCCGTAAAAGGGTTATACCTCCGGAGCATATGTCACTCGGGTACTTCCATGGGAATGGGGCGGAAAGAGGGCGGTCTTTGTGAGCAAACGGGGGGATCTTGTTTCCGTCTCCAGCTACATGTGCTGCAGGCGGGGAGGGGAGTGCGCGGCGATGAGAGTGTCAGCCATTTTTTTTATCCGTTGTCGTTGAGGCACAGGCAAGCTATTGCTTCCTCTTGTACTCTACAACGTTTGCTCAACCACCGAACACGGATCCCTTTCTCCCGTCGCATACCGTATATGACACAAGAAAACACACCCCGGTGATAACATTTTGGAGTTTGAAAATATTATCACTGGGTGTGGTATCCTGTGGGGGGTGTGTTATCTTGTGTACCCCGGGTGATAAAGTGCAGCTCGCAGGGGCCCCTAAGGGGGTGTGATAGCGCGTCCGAACACCCACAGCGTGTGTTTGGGGGTGTGATAAATGAGGGGGGGTGATAAAAGGGTGTGTGATAGCACGTCCGAACAGCCACAGCGTGTGCTTTGGGGTGTGATAAATAAGGGGGCGTGATAGCCATGCCTGCACGTACACGTGCAGTGTAAGGACCGACCTAAAGGGGCGTGGAAAAACAAAGGGGCTCAACCGAGGTGACGAAACTCCTGAGCACATGACCTCGGCGATAACTCAACCCTCTCATCGCCAAAAAAAGTTTGACAAAATACGGGCTTGAATCGAGTAAGAAAAAAATTAAAAATCGAAGGTACCTCGACCGATACGATGATTGGCGGTGGCCACAGACTGCGTGCGCCATCCTTCCTGCCCCCCTCACAAAAACGTTTGCTGCTGCTTGCCTTGCTGTGGGTACGACGAAAAGAGAGCTACGCAAAGACACCACGAACAAGAATCAACGACCACAAACCGCAAATTTACACTGAATACGAGACACACCAACGTTGCACTCCACGCGGCGAAGAAAACAGCCGACAGTTTCTTCACACCCGCTCAAAGACGACGGAAGGAACAGAAAGGCACGCCAGGAAAAACCCGAGGAAACATGAGAAGGACACCACAAGCCATTTTCTAAACACCAGCATCGCTGCCGATGCCTCACAGCTCCTCGCCCTCGTCGCCGCTCACGTCCACCACCACCACGCCCGTGTCGTCATCATCGTCGATGTCCAACACCTCCAGCAAGTTCTCGCCTCCGGACGAGTCAGCCTTGTCCGTAGCGTCCGATGGCGCGCCGATGGGCTCCCCCTTGGCGTTGGTGCCGAGCTCCTTGCTGACCCAGGCCTCGTCTTCCGACCCGTCGACGGGCAGCAGAAGGCCAGCCTTCCTCCAGCTCGAGCGGATTTCATCCGCGGTCAAGGCATCCCACGCCTTCTTGACCCACTGTGCGACCAAACCCCGCGAAGGGGGCTCCGGGTAGCCCCGGTCGTTGCGCGTGACGTCCTTGGAAGCCATGTGGTCGTCGTAGAGCCTGGACATGTTTTCCTTGAAGATCTTGTTGACCAGGCCATCGCACGGCTGGAGCTTTGGAGTCAGGCCTCCCGGGATGTGGAACAGCGTCGTGTTGGACTCCTCCATCGCCTTGGTAGACGCGTCCGTCTTGTGGACGGTGTAGTCGTCCCACGCCAGAAGCGTGTCAGGCTGACGGTAGCCGCCCAGGCGGCCCTGCCGCCCCGGGCGCCGGTTCCACACCTGCGGCACCCACACGTCGTCGAACACCCGCTGGGAGTGCCATCCCTTGGGGTCCACGGCGTAGGCCATACCTCGCGGGTACGCGTAGGCCTTCCTGTCCTTGTAGTTCTTGAACTCGCGCTCGATGCTGTTGGCGGCGGGGGACTTTCCCTTCGGAGTGGGCTGGCCCTTGAAGATGAGGAGGGGCGGCAGCTTGCTACCGTCGGCGAACACGGTCAGGACCGAAGTGATGCGCATCTTCTCCTTGCCGCCGGTTTTGACTGGCGGGATTTCGTAGAACAGCGAAATCCGACATCAACGTGGGGTGCGTGGAAACGACTTTTGTTGCAAGATTCGGAAAGTGGCAGCAATGGTTGCAAAAAAACATGACCAAAATCAGAGAAAACGAAAAGAAAGAAAAGTATATGTAGATAGTTCCTCACAAAAAAAAGAGGGTGGCCCAAAAGAAGCGCTCACAGAGGAAAGGACAGGATTGCTACATTTTACGCAGTACGAGCAAAAACTAGGGCAAAACTAATGCTCACGTTCACAGTGTCCTTCCCCGGGCTCTCGATCACGTAGGGGTTTCGTCCATGTTGCCGATCTGCGCCAAGGCGAACTTGAGACGCGGCGCCGGAGGAGCACCAGCGCCACTCCCACCCCCGCTGCCGCTCGCGCTGCCTCCCGCCCTTGCCGCAACCCCCAGGCACTCGACCCCGTCCGCAAGTTCGAGCGCGGAAGGCACGTCGTACTTCAGCCTCCTCCACTCCTTAATCGCCTGCATGGCGACCAAAGGCCAGCCAGAAGGAAGTTTCTGGCCTTGCCGGGTGACAGCTCGCACAGAGAAGCGGTAGACCCTGAGAAACCTTCTGCACCACTGGTTCTGCCTGTTCTTGTACTTGAGGGAGCCCTGGAGATCGGATGGCGCCGGCCTCTCCCCGAAGAAGTTCGGATTGAGTTCGACGGCCTTGTTCTTGATCATCTTCGATGAAACACGGGCGGAGATGCCGTCAGAACGCAGCTCGTTGATCCAGTCCACGACCTCACGCTCGGCCGCCGTGTGCATCCTGATCCGTCCGACGTTCAGCGACAAGCGGTTGTTGGCTTTCTTCTTGCGCTTCGCTCCTCCCTCGTACGTGTCCGCTTCCGCCAGCGCGGCTTCGTACTTGGCGACGTTCTTGACCCACGCCGCCAACGTCGCCTTGTCGGGAATCTTCAGGATCCTGGACGCGTAGGTTATCCCAACAGTCCCGTTCGGCCCTTGCGCCCCCTTGATCTTCCTCTGTGAGTACCTCACCGCATCCACCTTAAACTTCAGAGGGTAGCGCTTCCTTTGGCTCCACCACCAAGCTCGGGGATCGGGAAGTCCGGCGGCTCCAACTCCAGCTGCCCTTTCTTCCTCTTGCCCTTGTTCTGTGCCGGCGTACCAAAGAGAACGCCGCCGAACCCATCTCCCCACTCTGTCTCTCCGGGAAACATCATGTCGCCGGATGCAGCATCGTTGGCCACCGGCGCTCCTCCCGCTGCCGGCGTTGCTGCTGCCGGTGCTGGAGCTGGTGCCGATGCTGGAGCTGGCGCCGGTGCTGCTCCTGATGGAGGCGCTCCGGGTGTGCCGCCCACCCTACAGAAGACAAACGGAGACAAATATGTGCGGGAAGGCACGCACGGAAACGTGTGTCGTGTGGGCGGAAACCAAAGCTGTTTCTTCACAAAGAGTATGCTGATTCATTTTTGGTCGACAAGGGCACCGTGTCCATTTTTCCAAAAACGTTTGGCGGTTGAAAGTACACTTTAGGGTGAACAATAAATGTGCAAAGCAGCACCATTGAAAATTAATCAGGGTGGTATGGAGATGCCAGCTGCAAACAAAGCTGCAGCATTTCCACGACACACAACGGCATGCAGGAACAAGAATCATACACAAAAAACAACTTAAAATGTGTACAATACCGACGAATGGCCATTAAAATGCTACAAACGAAACAATTACGAAACGGGCACGCAACGACAGAATCATTTTCCGGGAGCATGTGGAAAAAAAAAAGCCACATGCACAAAAAAAAACTTACAAAATGTGTGCCGGGAACGTGTGGTTAAAAAAGGGACTGCACACAAAATAACTCTCAAAATGTGTATGGGAACGTGTGGCGCAAAAAAAAATGAAAAAATTTCACGAACCCTGGAGTGTGCGGGTGGTGCAAAAGCCAACCCACAATCGCACGTTTCGAGACCACACGCGGACTGATACTACGCCAAATCCACGAAGCACATGTACACTCACTTGGATCGTTCTTCCGTGCCGACGGAAGTGCTGGGCTCCTGGTCCACCATGTCCACCACCAGCTGAGATGCTTGGCTGGTGCGCGTTGACTCGTCTGCTGTGGTGCTCGTACGTGCTGCTGAGAGCAAGAGAGCAACTGGCTGCTGCTGAGGCGATGCGGAGGCTGTCATGTTGGCGCCTGTTGCTGCTCCAGCTCCTGCTGCTGTTAGATCAGCAGGAGCAGGAGTAGGAGCCTCTTGCGTAGAGGTGTGCGCGGGCCCAAAGAAGGAGGTGATCTGCTGTGGCGCCTGCGCTGCTGCAGTCGAAGCAGTTGTCGAAGGAGCGGAGGTACTTGCGGCTGCATTCTGCTCTGCCTGCACGTTCATGTTGTTGGGGGTCTCCATGCGGGGTGTTTCCCCGCACACAGATGCCGTGGCTGTGTGTGTGATTGCCCAGGGCAGATGCTGTCACGCCGGTGATAAAGAAGGAGGGGCCCCGTGACTATATGCGGCGTAACTAAAAATATCACCGGGGTGTGTTATCTTATGTACCCCCGGTGATAAATCGATGGTTTGTCAGAAGCGCCCAAAACTATCACCGGGGTGTCGTATTCTGTGGGACTGTGCTTTCTTATGTAGGTGTGTTATCTTGTGTCATATACGGTATCCTTGACAGTGTACCAGAATCATCAAGAGAGCCCCTGGTGTTGTTGGTGTTATTGTTAATCAGTCAGGAAAGGGGCCGCTGTGACAGGGATTCGTGGCAAACTGTAGCTCTATATAGACGGCCAACAAGAATGCTCGCCCCCTCACAGATACTTTCGCCCTTTACCCGGCGTGCTGCCGATCGACCTTTGCACCCTATAATGCTACTTACCGGTCTATCATTTTCTCCACCACAACCTCCCGCTGACGGCGTCGGCAACACACTGGTCTGGTGCCAGTCAACCCCGCTAGCTGACGCTTTACAGACGGCAAGACACCACTCCCGTACCCGAGGACACCCCCCTGCACCAGCCTTACCCCTGACCCATGGGGCTTCGATCGCGTGGGACAAGAAAAATCCCCAAATGCAGCAGCAGATGGGCTGACCCCGGTCCCCAACTTCACATGCGATTGTGCGTTCGATTCGTGTGCAGGTAACTCTCGCAGAAGCGTTGACTGGTTTCGTGCGGCCGATCAGCCTCGTTGATGGCCGGACGGTTTTTTTCAAGAGCAAGGAAGGGGAGGTCATCTCGCCCGGGGCCGTCCGGAAGTTGCCGGTGAGGGAGTGACGTAGTTTTTCGAGCCGGCGGTGAGGGGGAGGGGGGGGGGGGGG
>FN648462.1:86004-102825 GCA_000310025.1 Ectocarpus siliculosus
GGTTTTTATTTTTTTCCCCCACACTCTCCCGTGGGGGGGGTGGGAAACACAGTGTTTGGGTGCCAGTCAACCCCGCTGGGGGGCGTTTTAAAGGGGCCAAGACCCCCCTCCCGTACCGGGGGACCCCCCCCGCCCCCACCTTTCCCCTGGACCCAGGGGGTTTGGTTGGGGGGGGACAAAAAAAATCCCCAAAGCCACCGGCAGGGGGGCGGCCCCCGGTCCCCAATTTCACAGGGGATTGGGGTTTGGTTTGGGGGGCAGGAAATTTCCCCAAAAGGGTTGACGGTTTTTGGGCGGCCGTTCACCCTTTTTGAGGCCCGGCGGTTTTTTTTCAAGAGAAAGAAAGGGGGGGTCTTTTCCCCCGGGCCCTCCCGAAATTTCCGGGGGGGGGGGGGAAGTATTTTTGCGACCGGGGGGGGGGGGGGGGGGGGGGGGGGGCGGTGCAGGGCCTACAGGACCGGCGAAAGTAGGGAAGTTGAGATCACACGGCCTTACCCCCCCCCCCCTCCGGAAGTACGGGGTTGGGTTTTCGTCGCTTGGCAACGACGTTGTAAAAGAAGCCAATTCACTTCGTGAACTCGGCAACCAGGTTGCCGTTTTTTTTGTTTTTTTTACCTCTGGTTTTTTATTTGGCGGTAACCATAATGGTGGTCGAGTAGATCATGTTGTGCGGGGTGGAGAAACCTCACTCCGCGCAAGGGGGATGATCGCACCACGTTGTGTTAAATTGGTGAAGCATCCTCGAGGCAGCTACACAGTGCTTATAACTGTCTCTGGAAGTGAAAGCACCAGAAAATAAATTAAGTCATACGCAGCTGTCATCCGTACGCAAGGAAGTAAGCACAAGATGCCGAACACCCTTAGCAGGATGCAGCTCACCCTTCATGCGACTCGCCGAATACCTCACGGTGCTTCGCGCTTGGTGATGTGAGAGCCTGGTCCGGTGAGAACCCGGCGTGCTCCGTCCCGGCTTTGTAGGGATGCGAGGTCAATGGTGTAACGACTACGGCATGCACGACTATGAGTACACCCCCTCCGGAAGTACGCACAAGATGCCGAACACCCTTGGCAGGATGCAGCGAATCCTCCATGCGATTCGCCGAATACCTGACGACGCTTCGCGCTTGATGTTGTACGTACTACAGCCTGGGCCAGTGAAAACCCGACGTGCTCCGTCCCGGCTATGTAGGAATTCTCAGTCAATGGTCTAACAACTACGGCATGCATGGCTATGGCTATGAGTACCCACCTCCCCGCAAAGTAGGAAGGGACGATTGGCCATCGGTGGTCGGTCCTGTGGGAACAATGCTCCGTTCTCTCTAACCGCGAAGGCATGCAAAACATGAGAGTACACCCCTCCCTGTCGAACGTGTTGTTCAGGGCTGCGGCATGCCTGTCGGAGAACGACAGAAGGGAGACTTGTATCTCCGGTTCGTGGTGGAATTCCCGAGCGAGGAGGCTTCTGCAGCTTGGAGCGAGGAAGAGCGAAAATCCCTCCAGGACCTACTTCCCCCAAAACCTAAGTTTCCGAAGGAGAAGCCGGTATGTCTGCTATTTCTCTCTCTCTCTCTCTCTGTGTCTGTTCAGTGTCCCTCGGGGGGGGGGGGGATACGGACATGGGTTTGTAGGGGGTTAACTCTGATCGCCAACCAGCCCCCCCACTTGTTTGAAAACGCCAGGGCGAGGCACAAAGGAGAACGCACCTGTGTTAGGATAGTCAGCACTCATGCCCTTGAGCACAACTTTCTTGCCGTCTTCGCTTCAACAAGACGTTCCTCCGGTCTCTGCTCATCCACGTTCTAACATCCGCGGTTCCAACTGGCCCAAAAGCGTACACACACTTGAAGAAATCAAGTTCTTGTACCACTATTTTTCGGCACTCCCTTTCGCCTCCTTTCGGTGCTGTTCTTTTGATGTTTTCCCCGATGCCCCCCGCTTGTGCTGTGCGCAGAATAACCCGGCCGTTGAGATCCTTCCCGCGGAACCGAGCGTGGCGAGCCGTTTCAAGGCTGGCTTGTACGATAAGCCACCAAGAGGCACGTCCCGAGGAGCGGGACAGGGGGGCCCGTGGGGTAGCGGTAGCGCAGGGGGGGGGATGGGCAACCCGTTCGGCTTCTTTGGCCTGTAGAGAAGAGAAACGGCATCATGCTGCGACTGCTGCTGCTGCCACTGCTGCTCTTGCTTCTTCTGTTTTTCATGAACGGGGAAGTAATTTGCATACACCAGCTCGGCTCGATTGTGTGCTGGTTTTGGCTTGAAGCAATGCCTTTATAATAGGTGCTTGCCACGAGCATGTCATTTTGTCGTAGTTGTAGTTGTGCGCGTTGGTCATCATGTCTTCGCGTGACGGTAGCGTGCTTGAGAAACGTTGGTCTCCCGCTTGGCAGCAAGAAAACACCATCTTTTCGTTAACGTCGCAGTTGTGTTTTTGCACACCGTAAGTTTTTCGCCTTTGATGATGCCACCACCTCCGTGTGCTTTTTATCACTGTATCTCCTCCCCGACATCGACCCCGCGCGGGTGTCCGACACCAATCTTTCCCCACCAACTGGGTTCTGGATTGACTGTCGGCGATTTACACATCATACGCCAAAGAGGGTCTCGAGACTAGCAACACCAGCCCAGCTTTTCCGGTTCAAAGCGACCTGGCTTTTCTATCTTCATTTTATTCTCAACGCCTTCGGCAAAGAACCCGACCAAGTGAAGGTATCCTTCTGACACACAACGCCCAGATAACCAGCGCATGCCGTATCAAGCAGCGACAAGCCCGCAAATATAAACCATGGCTTCTTCCTGCATCAATCTGTCACTATGATGATCGCTAACCAGGACCACGAACGAACCCCGCGACAACACCACCTACTAATAAGTGTCTTCATGTATTTTTCACCCATCCAAGGGAAACGTGCCAGCCGTGAACAACGCACAGACGCAACAACCACAACCACAGCAGGGGTAGCAGCAGCAGCAGCAGCAGCAATGTTGACTAGCAAAGCCGGGTGATAGGCAACCAAGCCCCTTGCTGTACGCACAGCGATCCATCGTTGGCTGGTCTCCTACAGTTTCTATGCCCTAGCAGCCACGCCCTAAGTTTTCGCACATCGCTGCCCGGCGCCTGGCCTTGTCGTTGGCCTCGTCCTTCAGCCGCTGCTGTTTCTCCCCCTCTGCTGCCCTCGACTCCTGTTTTTGTTGTTCCCGGATTTCGTTGCAAATTCAAGGGTTGGGCAGAAGTAAGTCAAGGCGACTTCATAGAAAGGGACAAAACTTGGCGAAAAGAATTCAAGAGCGGTGCTGTCTGCCGATCGACAAGGCGAGCGCAAGCTGGGGGCACCCGCAGTGCTACAGCCAAGAATCATGCGGGAAACTTGGGGTACAACGAGAGGTGGCGACCAAGCGCCAGTCCCGCTAGATTTTGTTTTTTCGCCGGTCACAATTTCTTCTATTTTGGGTGTTATGTGGAGATGCCTATCCCTATACAACAGATCACAACCCGTCGAGGACGATTCCCTCTCTTCACCGTTGTAACACGTTATTTTTCCATCGCTGGCGGTACCTGACGTCGACGTTTTTGCCTCTGAAAATGACAAGCTCCGAGCGGGGATCACAGATAGAAGAACGCCTCTGCGGTGCGCGCCGCCTTGCGTGACGGGACAGGTGTTGTACAAGTCCTTCCCTCACGCTTACCACTCGCGAACAAGCACCTCATGCCTACTATGTACGGGCGGGAGAGCAATCGTCCAGCGCTTCGCAAGAAGCATAAAATGTACCCAGAGTTGTTCGCGCAAAATCTACCACAAAAAAAAAAAGAGGCACAGCAGTATACGACGTTCCAAGTGTCTGATCGCTTGTTTCGAAAGGGGGTGCTACAACAGCAGTCACACCGCGACGGAACCGACTTACCCCGTAGGTCATCTGTCCCGACGAAGTCTTCCCGTTGAGCTTGGCCTGGATACGGTCGTGAACAACGAAACACGTTAGCCGAAGGAGCGCGATTCTGTCAGCAGAGGACCAAAGTAGCGGTGCTGTCATACACGCCTAACGCTTGTGCGCACGGGGATTGGTTGGTGGGAGGAGGGCTTAGATGTCTATGAGGGATGTCGACCGCAGTGCTCATCCCCGATGCCATCAACCACAGCTCAGTCATCGATGGCACTTGGATGTTGTTGCACTTGGGGTGTTAAGGTGCGACTCATTGTTGACACGATGTGCAGCGCTTGTCGTCATCGCAGTCCCAAAAATGGGGATCTTTTGCCAACGATGCTGCTGCTGTTGCTTCTTCAGCATCAGCACCACCCACGCTCGAGAAAACAACAGCAACTCCTTTCTGAACGTTACAACGACGCCTTCAAGCCCGAGACATCCAGCGAAGAAGATGCGCTTGCTATGGGATTCACGTGTTGCACAGACAGCTGAACGGTAGTCATATTTTCAGGTTACGGCGGGAGCTGCAACTCCCTAGAACAATATACTTACCAAGGGGATTATTGCCGTAGCGGCTCCTCCCCGAGCCTGAACGTCTTTCCAACAACTACCGTTCAGATCCTTGTACTCCAATCCCACAACATGCTGCTGTATAGGCGTACCTGCGCCGCGAGCTTCCTCTGAATTCTGGCCGCCTCCTCGGACAACGGTTCCCCCTCCGTGAGCTTGACGGCCCCCATGGGCGTAGGCGCGCCCCCGTCCAGATCTCCCAGTTGATCGGCTACCGCGGCTCCGGGCCTCAAGCCTCCCGTGACAATCCCCAGCCCCGCAGCGGCCGCGATTGTGCCGGCGGCACTGGACAAGAAATCACTGAAAAATAACAAAAAAAAAGTGCAGCCGGACAGCAGCAGCACAGAACCGGCCCACAGAGAGGAAATATTTCGTTAACAACGTTTACGAAAAAAGAAAAGGTCTAGGAAACACAGCTGTCAGCGGTGGATCCCATACTACACTCTATATAACAATCTGTGCTCGGCAGTGGCGATGGAATAAGAAACTGAGCCTCGATACGATTTCGACGTTGTTCATCTCCGGACCTGTTCGTTCTATAGCGCAAGCAGCGACGGCGGTGGTGGCTTCGGGTTACGGTAAATTCTAGCGTTGTTGGGTGCGGCGGTAGGCCCGCGGCACGATAATGTGAAACGGGGCACGCGTGCGATTGCCGACCCCCGCGCAGCTGCTGTAAGGTCTTGTACAAGCGACGTGCCGGTCGCGATTTGCAGGCCTTTCGCTGGAATAGGTGGGCGTTTGGAGGGGGCGGAAATAGGGGCCAATCAACGGGAAGAGCGATGCGGTGAACGGAGTAGGGGTATTGAGTGGGGCGGGGTAACCAGACTCGGCATGCAACCGTTGACCACTCCTGTTCGGTCGGTCGCAACTAAAGAGAGAGAGAGGGGGGCCCTCCAAGAGACAAGCGCTCTAGCGTATGTAGCGGGGGTGAGGTGGGGTACGCCATTTGCCGCATTGTCACGAGGGCCCCCGCCTCGTTCTAGCCGTGACAGCGCGAACAATGGCGGCGGGTTCAAACAAAATGGGGGGTCAATCGGCGGCCTGGAGGGACGCTGCGCCTTGTTTATGTTACTTCTTGTTTCCGGTGGAAAAGAAGAGGGTGTGCTACTCCGTTGCAAGGAGGGTGGGGGCCCAGGGGAAGCCCTTATGTTTCGGCAGGTAACGCCGGGGGGTGCATGTTTGGGTCCGTGTATCTGCAAAAGTACTCGACAAATAACTGGTCTTGACCCCCAAGCACTTTTACAAGCTAGTCAGCGTGACTAGTTCATTAGTTCATATTGGATTGATCTGACTACTCGATGATGGTTTGATTCGGCTTCTAAACTCGCACATGGCCATGCGAAAGCAGACGCTGGCTGTAAGCTTAAATCACCCATCGCTGCAGTCTAATGGTTTGATTTCGGCTTCTAAACTCGCACATGCTCCTGCGAAGACGACGCTGGGTGGAACCTTACATCACCCATCCATTCAGAAACGGTTCGATCGTCAAGTTGCGTATTTGTCGATCACCGTACACAACACGGCATGCCGTGCTCGTGCATGAGAGCCCCCCCAACGTGCCGAGCGCACTGCGTCTGTTCGTGTCCAGACATCATCACATGTAAGCGATACCTTTTGTAATTTGGATAGAGTCACAAACCACTATTGAACCAGACCCTGAGACCCTACACTACAGCAGGTAAAGCTGCATGTTCTCTGTAGGTTTCGTCACACAGGAAACAAACTGCGAGGGTAACGGTTGCTGTTATAAATGCGTAGTGCACAGGACGGTGACAAAAAAGTACGTGTAACCCCGCGTCATGATCATGAGTAAGATGTCGTCGGTTGCGTAAGATACCACACCTCCAGGACCGATTTTTCAAACCTCGCTTTCTGCTGGGCGAAAAGGATTGCCACAACAAAATCTCTATCGATGAGACAGTTCTAACGCCACCATTTTCGGCATCGCCACTGTGTGTTTGTGCTGCAGAGAAATCGGGCTTTGAAAAGCGGTCCCAGGGGGTATGTTTTCTCATGCAACCTACGGGACAGTAGTCAGCAATGACGCGACAGGGGCACCCCGTCAGAACACCGCACGCAACAGGAGTTAGCACACAGCCGTACTCCCAGATGAGGCAAAGCACCACGTCACACCCAAGAGACAAAACCCACAAGCACTGCATCACTAATGAATCTACACTAGGTGTCTTTTGCTGCTGCGAGTCTAAGAGATTTGCTCGATCCTGGGCACACACCGACACACCTACCCCCGGTTTGACGGCCCTTCTTGAAGGGACATGAGCAACATGTCATTGCTGGAACTCGCTGGTGTGCATACTTTCAAACACGGCGACACCGCAACAAAGGCAGAGGAAGGCCCGACAACGCATAGCAGGGTGGTGATGAGGTACTTCATTCTTTGTAGGCGCCGATCTCGCTCTCGCTCTCGCTCTCGCATGTGTGGGTGATGACCGTTGCGTTGCCTGTGCTGTGATGCTCAGCATTTATCTCTGCGGAGCCCCTATACCCCCCCCCCTCCGGATGAATGAAACGCGAAACGGCTAAAATTGCGCCGCGTCGCCGCGTCGACTGATGTCGAACTTGAACCGGTCGCCAATGAACGTACCTCTGTACTGCTGTACCTCTTCAAAGAAACACCGCAGAGGGCGTGTGGAGTCTCTCTCTCTCTCTCTCTCTCTCTCTCTCTCTCTCTCTCTCTCTCTCTCTCTCTCTCTCTCTCTGGAGAGGATCACATCCCTGTCAGGTTTTGGCACCCCAAGAACACGCTCAGTGATTCTGTACACACATGTATTCTGACAACAGCAGTTAGCCTCACCGGGGTCGTTGTCCGTATCTAGCTGGGCTCCATACTAAGTTACACCGAATCTACATACTGCGGTTGCAGCCTCAAGTGCTCCTTCTGCTCAGGCAGGAAAACTGGGCTGGCTCGCAGAAAAGCTACGCTCTTCCTTCCGCTACCAAACTCTGCTGGTAGATTCAAGAGGTCCCACCAGGCGAAGCAATGAACCTTGCCTTAGCAGCATTCGGAGGCTACCCGGTGCCGACATGGGAGAGTCAGGAAGGCGCCCACACGCCGTCGGGGTCGAAGACGCCCATCATCATATGCGGATGGCTGCTCAAGATGAAGCGGGAGCACCGCAAATTTAGGTCGACCTGGAATAGGCGCTGGTTTACGGTGGAGGATGGGGCGTTCAACTGGTATAAGACCTCAAGGTGAGACACCCCCCCGTACGTTGGACTACATGTGTGTTGTTGGGTTTGGCCCAGAGGAAAGTAGGCGGCAGGAGAAAGAGCTTGGCCATGGCTGCGATGGGGGGGACAAGACATGTAAATTTTCCTCTTTATATTTTAAGTGTTGAATTCGGAAGGGGTTGTGCTCATTCCCTGGCCCTCTCCGCTAGGTGCATGTACAATGCTGTGCGCGCGTCGAAGCTAGACAACGGCGTCAGCTCTAGTATGTAGTGTGTCTCCTCGCTCTGGTAGTCTGTTTCCATTTTCTTTGCAACCCCAGCCAAGGTTCGTCGAAGCAGCTGGCCAAAGAAAATAAAAGAAACTTCATTCGGCGACGTGCTTGTGTTGATGGGTTAGAGCGCCAACGATCCACCCGAATCAGTAGAGGAAGGTCGCGAGCGCTGCCCGTCTCATGCACAGCAGAACGTGCCGATCACAGCCTGATACCCATCGAAAACCAGGGAGGCGTGCAGCCCCTTCCAGGGCCACCTTCCTGGGAATTTTCCTCTGAAAAACAAGCGGATAAGAATAAAACATATTAAGAAAAACAAAAAAAGTGTTCCGCAGCACGCTGAACCATTTGCTGAACCATACGCTGTCTCCACTGGCTCAATGTATTTGCCCATCCAAGAAAAGAGAGACTCCTCACCCAACAAATCATCGAATTGCATACTCATATACTTACGGCCTTACAACGGATCCCCCCGGGGTGGGTTCACGAGAAAGCAGTGTCATCAAGGGGCGATGCAAATGAAAATTAAAGCGGGCAGCAGGACCCGCAGTTGTGACGTTTCCGACACTCAAAAGCTGACACAGCTGACGTGTTCGCTGGCGTACGTGTTTTTGGCTTGAAGAGCCCAGCGAACCTTGACCAAACCCACAATATACAGATCTTTCTACATACAAGAGTGTTACGTAAGGAGGAAGAGGACCTACGAAGGCATGTCTCGTGCATAACGACAAACCGCTCTTCTCAGTAAGCGTGGTGCGTTTTCAATCACCGATCTCTGCCGAAGTTAAATATGTCTGGCGTGGGATTGTGTTCTACTTCTTGTAGGCTACCGCGTGCATGCACTCCAAAAGATCTACAGTAAGCGAACAGTTGTTTCGAGTGATGCACGGAGACAAGGAAGCTCGATGTTTTGCGTGAGGTGTCGAGCAGCAGCAACCCTCACCTAGTACAATGACAACGCATATTTTTTGCCAGTATGCGAAGCCCTGACGGGATATCCGGGTGACTCACAGAGGACCGCTAACCGGGCTAGGTGTTTTTATAACACTTCCCTTTTGAGGATGATCTCATTACAAGTAGATAGGCTCCGTGTGATGGCAGATGAATGCTCGAGCAGAAAGAAGAAAACACCCCGGGTACAACCGCATGGTGTGTTCGATGACTGGCTCCGATGTGTGCGATGACACCTAACTTTTTGTCTCGCCCGGTATGCTTTCAGTGCTTCTCGAACTCCTTGGTCTTGGAATGCCAACATCGACGAGGGCCATCTAATCAGTATATGGGCGGACAAGACAGTGTATCGTAAACATGAACAGCTAGCTCTCCCACCATTACATGAGTGGGAAACCAAGGCGTTCTGGGCAACAAGCAGACCATCCTACAATAGTACTTGTCAGGTCTATTTACCTCGGTGTGAGCCCGAAGCCTTAAACCTAATTCGTTCGCTGTTCGCGCCCAAGAACATATACACAACAGCGCCCTCAAAGTACCGATTGGGAGGACTAGCCTTCTCGACGGACACATGTATATGCACCACCGCCCAACCACGGTTCGATCCGCAAATCAACAACAACATTCACCAACCTCCTACAGCATAACACCCAATAATTTTCCGGCCTCGTTGTTCACAGTCCTGAAGGACACACACTAATTAATAAGCACACCCGCTCAACCTTCCGCAAATCTACAAATACAACACCCACACCTACTACACAGCTCTGACGCCTGCGGGAGGCTCTCGCTCCTGGACATCCAGAGCGTCCGGAGGTACGTCGGGACGGAGCACGGCAGCTACACCTTCGTGGTCCACGCGACGGACCGTGAGATGCTCCTCCGGGCGGACAGCGCCAACGACGAGAGCAGGTGGATACGGGGCCTTACCCTCCAGACGGACCTGGTGCACGGAGGCACGTTTCAGGGCCCCCCCTCGGCTAAGAACAGGTGGGACAGAGACACGCGCGAGGGAGACACACGCACAAGCAAAGAGAGAAAACATGCTGCTGCCTTGTAAGGCCTGACACGATCGAGGAAAACACAGACACGAGCACAAAAGTACAGGTACTGTCTTGTAGATCTTATCACCCACAGGGGAGGTATGCTGCCCGGGGAATCGTAGAAACACAGGCATCACCCCGCTAACGTTAAGGATTACTTGCCGTTTTATCCTGGACCCTCATGTATGGATAGAGATGCAGTCGTTGGGTTGTATTTACAAAACAAAAAATGAAGAGTCTCCTTATCTCAATCACTTGGGCTAGATAGTCTTCTCCAGCCATCGGGGTGGACGTGCGCACGAGAAGCTTCCGGAGACAAGCGCGGGGTGATTGATATCCGCAACCTCTCGGCGGTCTCCAGGCCCAGACAGATGCCCTCCCCCCCCACCCCCCGCGACGGCCGCGGCGGCTGCTTCCTTCCCGTGGTTGGCCGGAGGAGGGTCCAGAGCGGCAACACAGCTGGTGCCAGGAGGGGAGCTCAGGCCTTTGTATGTTTTTAACGTTCCGATTTCGAAGCCTGGGTCGGGGGCAGAAGGCTCGCGAGCCACGCTCCTCGGCGAGGAGTAGGAAAGGCTTCGCCCCGTCCACACGCTTGCAAGCTTAGGGTGGAGCGTTTGGCCAGGTCGAGCACGAGATAAAAAGATTACTACATGGGCCGCTGTAGCTCGTTGACTACGACGAGGGGTTCGAACAAAACCGAACCCACCCTCCCTTGAAACCGTTTCTTTTTTCCTTTTACCGCCGCATTATTGCTCGCAGGCGACGGACGGTGCTCAAGTTGATGGGGGAGGGCTGCACGGGGGCCAACGTCGGTGACGGTAGAGGGGACGACAGCAAGACCACCGGGTGGCACCAAAAGGGGGATCGCGGTGGCGGCGGCGGCAACAGCCGGGAGGGAGAGTGGAAGGGGGAGGGAAGCCAGTTCCGAGAGATCAACAAGAAGATCAGGGCCCTCATGAACGACCACGATAACAGGGCCGGCGGCGGTGGCAGCAGCACCGGCGCCGCTGGGGACAACAGCAAGCCGACCAGGTTCTACTCCGAGCGGCAGCCCGCCCAAAAGTTCAAGATAACCCCCCGGGATCCGAGGGGGATCAGCATCGTCGGAGGGAGAGGGCTGGGAAAGTTTCCCGAAAAGAACGGAAGCGGTGGCGGCGGCGGCGGTGGCGATAACGGGACGGGGGCGAGGCGTTTTTCCACGAAGGTCGTGCCCATCTCGGAGCCGCCATCTACCCGTTCGCGCGTCTCACAGCAGGAGGGCGGCGGCGGCGGCGGCGGCAGCAGCAGCAGCGTCAACGAGACCTCCTTAAACGTCAGCACCACCAGCACCATCAGCAGTAGGAGCAGCGGCAGCAACAGCCCCGAACACGGACGGTGGACGGTTGTCACCGGAGTCGGCGCGAGAGGCGGAAGTAGCGGCGGCGGCGGTGGCGGCAGCGGCAGATCAAAACCTCCCATGCCGAGCGGACCCCCTCCCACTAACGTCCGCGGGGTTCGCACCGCCAAGCTTGCCGGCGGCGGCGGCGGCGGCGGCGGCGGCGGTACCGGCGACCACGGGGCCCTCTCCGACACCGCGAGCTCCGACGAGAAGGACAACGTGAGAGGACACTGGAGATCGCGCAGCAGAGTCGTCGGGCGGAGGGCGGGGCACGAGGTCAGTCGGGGCAGCGGTGCGAGGAGATCGAAGCAGCACCGATATAGCGCGGGTGGCAACGGCGCCGGCGATGGCGGCGGTAGGCATGGTAGCTTTTCCCACCGCGGGACGGGGAAGAATGCCGAGGGGGCAGGAGGGCGGCGAGACCGGAACGATTTCGAGAGTCTGGACGATGTTTCCTCGTCGGAGGAGAGGTGAGTACCTTTTTCTGCCCCCCCCCTTCTCGACTACCGAGGAGAAAACTCCACGCACTGCATATCGTTGTAGGCGTTGAATGCTAAGTTTATACATTAGTACATCGTGGAGATATATATATATATATATAGAGAGAGAGAGAGACAGAGAGAGAGGCAGAGAGACAGACAGAGACAGAGACAGAGAGACAGAGAGACAGAGAAAGAGAGGCAGAGACAGAGAGACAGAGAGACAGAGGGATAGGCATGCACACACACTCATCTTTTCATTGCTCAGCCGGTTAGCGCGGTCAATGCTCGTAAGAAACATTGAGAGAGGGGGGGGGGGAGACAGACAGACAGACAGACAGACAGACAGAGATGACGAACTCTGTTTTAGCGCTACTTGCCGCCGACCACTACTGTCCCCACCCCTCGCACCGCGCGCACCCCCCGCAAGGCTGCGACCTACGCTTCTCCCAGTTCCCCAAAGCCCTCTAACCTGTACTAATGCTGTTTTCCTGTCGGAAACACAACGCTCGCATCGTTTCGACAGCAGCAGCTCCAGAACCCGAGGGGATCCGTTCATGGACGACTACATCTCCGCGGAAACGGGCCGCGGTGGCTCTACCCCCCGCGACCACCCCTCCGGGGCGGCCAACCGCTCGTCGACGGCGGCACCAAACAGAAAAAGAGACGCCAGCGCCAGCGCCAGCGGTGGCGGGAGCAGCAGGGGGGGGGATGCCGCAGACATCGACCAGTACCACCGGTACCCGCAGAAGAAGGAGCAGCAGCAGCAGCAGCAGCAGCACCGGTACGGGCGGCGGCAGCGGCGCCCCAGCCACGACGAGGTCACGTCCGGCAGCAACTTCTCTTCCTTCTCCTCCTCCTCCCCGCGTTCCCCCACCGCGGCCAGCAGCAGCGGGCAGAGAAGCAGGAGGAACGGGCGAAACTTCGACAACGACGACTTCAGCCGGGGGGACGGGGACGAGGAAGAGGAAGAGGTCTCCGTCGACAGGACCAACTACTGGCTCCAGTCCGGGTACGCCGGCGGCAATGGCGCGGCGGGCTACTACGCAGCCACCGCCGGTTGCAGCGGAGGAGGAGGAGGAGGAGGCAGCGGCCACAGCGCTAGAGGTGCCAGCGGCGGCAGCGCCACTGCGGAGGACATGTCGTGGAACGCCGGGATGATGGGCGGGATGAGCTCGCGGTCTCGCGGGTCCTCGCGCGGCAACTCGGGCAACGGCAGCAGCGGGCGCGGCGGCAGCGGACTGCCGCGAAGGTACCTCACGGAGCAGAGCATGCTTCGCCAGCAGGGCTGGTGACGACGCGATCGATCGAGCTGGCTTCAAAGAGGAGCAAGAAAAACACAAACGACACATCTTACATTCGTTTAGTAGGGGAGGTTGGAAATATGTCATCTTGGTTCGTCACAAATAATTGTATTGGATAAACTGGTATTGGTCATCTTGGTTCGTCACAATTTCTATTGGATAAAACTGTTGATTATTTTCGACTGCGTGGAAGACGATTGTGTAGCGACAGCACAAGCAAGCACGCTGTAGGCGGAGGAGGAAGTCTGCCTGTCTGTCGTACGCCCGACCGACGTGCATCGGCCGGGCCTTCGACAAAGCAAGAGAGATAAGCGCGAGACTTTTGAAGATTCAAGGCGTCCCCAGTATTTCTGTCCGCGGCAAAGCGCGGGTAAGAGGTACTTGTTTCTTTCTGGGGGTTTAGGCCATCTTTCATCGCCACCAGGTGTAGGTTTTTGGGTGGCAACACACGCTGTCTGCGTAGACGGTGTGGTTTTTGGGAATGTTTTACTGTGTGTGTGCGTGTGTATTTTTCTTGCATAGTCCATGTGTAGATACGTAAACAAAAGACTATCTATCCGTTCGAGATATTATGTACTACCACAAACAGCAACCAGTCGGTCCTTGCGTGAACCTGCTTGACACTTTGCTGCGGGATGGGTGGGGAGGAAGCCGGGGCTGGCACGGTGGGTTTCTTTGTAGTTGGCTGGCCTGTTGCCCCTGGGAAGTTAGCACAGGCTGAATGAATGCTGCGGTAGGCACGTTGGTTGGCCCTGCTTCCGTGGAACATCAGGCGCAAAGATAAGCACCGCGGGTGGGTCTGTCTGGTGTAGCATAGAAACCGTCAGCGACGGGATGACCACGCAAGAGCGAAGAGACGCAAGCACGGAACGTGACACGTTGTGAACAAAAAAGTAATTCAAACGAAGATATTTTTCTTGCATTTGATGGCACGGCAGGGTGGGCAAGGCGAAACACAAAAACACAAAGAAAGCTACGTTGAAACCTACTCTTGAATCCACCTCCTTACGCTGTGTCCCGCTGTATTTCGGGAAGAATGTCGAGCAGGGAATGCGCCTGACTGATTGAGCCCATACCATCAATCAGGCCACCACGTGACTTGAGTTGTAGGGGCGGCAAGAGGAACAGACGAAGGATCGCTGCATCGACAACAACAGAACAGAAGAAGTTGTTGTCCAGCAATAAAGACCGATGTTGAACACATATATATATCAAGTTGTCCTGGTATTCGAGACAAAAAAAAACAAATAGTATGCATAGTCTATAGACTAATATGGGGGTTCGCGAGACGAACACAAATAGATACCGCAAACACAAGCTGCTCGCGTGAATGAATGCACGCAGCAATGTCTCTCACTCGTTTAACGGTTGCTTCTTAGCAGGTGATCCTCCCGAAAACCAAGTGAAGATGCAGGGAGAGATAACAAAAACACAACTAACTAAGTTATCGTCAGGCTGTGATCCCGGAGGACTGACGATGACTGACTGTCTGTGTCTTCCATACTACTCTCGCTCGCTCGATTTCCAATCAATGTCAACATCAGATGTCGAGCTCTCTCTTTCTCTCTCTCTTGGCGTGTTCCCTCTCAACTCTTCACCCAAATCCCCACATTCATTCGAAGAGTCGTCCGCGGTTGATTTTCTCTCGATGAAATCAGTCATATGACCAGCGTGTTCCCTCTCAACTCTTCGCCCAAATCCCCACATTCATTCGAAGAGTCGTCCGCGATTGATATTCTCTCGATGGCGTGTTCCCTCTCAACTCGTCGCCCAAATCCCCACATTCATTCGAAGAGTCGTCCGCGATTGATATTCTCTCGATGAAATCAATCATGACCAGCGCAGCGTCGGCGTCCCACGAAAGGGTACCCACCTCGCTCACCCTCCCTTTTCATGGCGCTCCCTACTGCTCGTCTGTCGGAAACTGCGACTCCCCCCGCCAGCAATAACGAGTGTCACTACGCTAACGACACCACTACTCACTGTCCACGACCAACCGTCAGACAGACCGAATCCTCGTGGTTCTAAGATCCCCCCGGCCCCGACAGAAGCTCGCCCCGCCCCCTCCCCCCCGGGAGAGAGAGAGGGCCTGGCGAATTGTTGTTCATGGTCGAGAGAGAGGCGGTGAAAAACATGAATGAATGGTGATGGGGAGCGGAAAGGTAAAGCGACCCAGGGTTGTGTTTCCTGCGAGCCAAGCCAAGCTTGAGCGCGCGAGTGCCACACCACTAGTTACCATGCAATCCGCCTCACGAGGAACATGTACGTTGTACATGCATAGAATACACCTTGTGCAAGATCTCTACTTACTGCGAGCACGCCGATCCTTTCAAAACATGAACACGCAGTAGTAGTATTTATTACCTGCCCAACACAGCAATTACCGAAAATGCCATGTTGCACAAGTCGCTAAAGGGCTGGATAAATCTGGCGGCCTAAAACACGCGAGCACCGATTCTCTAATTTCATGAAAAATTGACTCTTCAACGATGACGCCCCTGCACCAACTGGGGATTCCAAAGCGCCACAGAGAGTGGACAATTAGGAGCGCTGACGTTTGGGTCCACTGGCTGGTAACGGACAAAAAAAAAAGCCTGTTTCGGCTCCATGTGGGCTAAAGGGCGTGTAGCGGTAGAAGGAGACAAAAACACCCGTAGCGATCGTTTATTCTTAAACAGCGTATTCAAGGCTGTTCCAGTACATTACTCAGTTGGCGTTCGCCCCCCCCCCCCCGGCGATGCGACTCGCCGAATACCTCACGGAGTTTCGCTCTTGGTAATGCGTGAGCGAACCTGGTCCGGTGACGAAATCCGTCCCGGTCTCGTAGGAATGCGTGGTCAATGGTCTGACAACTACGACATGCATGGCTTTCATGGCTTTGATTCCACCCCAACGTCCAAAACAAGCATATGCTCCCTCCAACCGTGTTGGGGGCCTGGTAGCCGCGGAGCTTCTCTACCATCTGCTAGCGCTCGTCCCATGTACCCCCCCCCACGCAGGCAAAAAAGGCTACAAAACAAGTGGTGACATCTCATAACCGGGATGGTAGAAAACCCGCTGTTCTCCTCGTCTTCCTTGTCAATTCTCCCGCTCCCGCCGAAGCCTGCTTGCATTCGGATTTCGTTGTGTTGGGGGAGTCGGTGGTCGACGTGCGATTCTTGGGGGGGGATTGTGTTTTTTCTTCTCTTGAGGAGTGAGCTTCACCCCCTCTTTGGACATGCCTCTTTCCGCACCTCCAGTCAACAGCAGGGAGGGAGTGGCGTGGCAGAGAAGCCAAGAAAAGACGTGCAACAAGCTGTATTGCTGCTAATTGAACAAGCTGCATCCTGTATCCGCTTCTGTTGTCCCAAAGACAACATGAGTACTATACAACAACGCCAGGGTAGTTATCCGAAAAAAAATAAACTCCGTAAGCTGATGGCACTCTCCATTGCAGTGGGTAGTCGACACCCGCAAGCGCTATTAGAGTTGTGGCTGATGACAACCTGTTGACTGAACCGACTATGTTTGGGCGGGCACATTTGCATCATGGCCACCAAGCCATCCACCTCCCCCTGTACCAGCCGAGGACAAGGACAACACACGCTGGAGCTGACCTGACAAGAAGGACATCAAGCCGCCACGTGCCGAATACTCTATTATCCTATCGTTTCCTATGAATGTAAATAAAAGAGGGGGGGGGAGGCACGAGACCTGGTAGAACTTCGCCCCC
>FN648462.1:102925-163562 GCA_000310025.1 Ectocarpus siliculosus
TCATCATGCCTCCACCTTGTCAAACTGCACGATGGTCTTGGCGGGCTGTCCCTCGTGCGCGATCCTACCAAGTGCAAGCGCGCGAGGGATGGGGTTGGGGGGGTGGGGGTGGTGGTGTCCTCATAGTCGTGCATGCCGTAGTCATTAGACCATTGACCTCGCATCCCTACAAAGCCGGGACGGAGCACGCCGGGTTCTCACCGGACCAGGCTCTCATATCACCAAGCGCGGATGGGGTGTGTGGGGGGAAAACTCATGTAACCGTCGTCGCTAGGCCATTGACCTCGAGTTCCTGCAATACCGGGCCGGAGCGATATTTTCGACATACACCATTGTTGTGAGACCATTGACCAGGCGTCCTCGAGAGGACGGATCACTGCTTGTTCCCACAGGACCAACCATCTTGGGGCATGCGTGTCAAGTGGAAACCCGGCACTAGCCAGAGGCGAAGTTGGGGGTTGGGGGAGAACAATCATCCTGACGCTTTGTGGAGACACATCGTTGGATTATTGAGAGAGGGGACCCCTGTGGGGTCATCGATCAGGCTGAGAGAGAGACCCCAACTCACCGGTAGATGGTTGTCAGGAGCGGGAACTTCCGGGCGCACTTCTTCTTCTTGATCACGCCGAACGCTTCGACCGCTGTGCTGGGCCCCTGCAGCTTCATGCCCCCCAATTCCTCCGCCTCCAGCTGCTCCCAAGAGCGCTTACCGCTTTCGCGGGCGAACATCTCCGCGCATCTTCGTTCCCCAAGCGCAAAAAAAAAAGACAGAAACAACAAAATAGAACGGGTAGTCTCTGTTTGATGGTGTATGTATGTTTCCTAAAAGAGAAGCGAAAATTGTCGTAATGTTACAAGGCCAAAACGCGTTCATCATGGCCACCTCGCCCTATAACCCTTTTACGACACACAGGAAAATCGGAGCTGAGAAAATATCACAAAAAGATAAAAAAAGCGCCTGCTGATTGGACGATGATTGACGGTCCCTGACCTGCACACATGGAGAAATCAGCGTCCGTAGCGTCCCCACCTGAACCGTCTCTACTCTTAAAGGCCCTATCAAATGGCCCCTCAAACCCGATCGTAGCGAGGGGCCATTTGATAGGGCTTTCAAAGAACAACTGGCGAGAGCGCGGTAAACTGAGCACAAAAGGAGGTTTTTCAAGATACTGTTCTAGAGAGAAAGCGAGACCCCGGCGTTTCAAGCTCCAGGATGCCCGGGTGCCCCTTTCGTCGGTGGGTGGAGTGTTCCTTCGAGTTAGGCCCTGGAAGCGCTTTTTGCCCAAGCACAGAGTCTGACGCGGCGCAATGACGATTTTCCTGGACGCGTATGCATACGAGAGTTCGTGTTCGATGCCGCCATGGCGGTAGGAGCGGGCTCATGCCTGCACGACACTCCGCCAACGGCTCTACCAAGAGGTTTGACGCGCGATCAGCGCGTCCAAGCCGCGAAGGAACACCCTGGGCTCTGCGGAGTCTATCTGGCGGAGGTGATTGCTGGGTGTGCTTGGGCAAAAAGCGCTTCCAGGGCCTAACTCGAAGAAACACTCCACCCACCGATGAAAGGGGCACCCGGGCATCCTGGAGCTTGAAACGCCGGGGTCTCGCTTTCTCTCTAGAACAGTATCTTGAAAACCTCCTTTTGTGCTCAGTTTACCGCGCTCTCGCCAGTTGTTCTCTAAATTCCCTATCAAATGGCCCCTCGCTACGATCGGGTTTGAGGGGCCATTTGATAGGGCCTTTAAGAGTAGAGACGGTTCAGGTGGGGACGCTACGGACGCTGATTTCTTCATGTGTACAGGTCAGGGACCGTCAATCATCGTCCAATCAGCAGGCGCATTTTTTTCTTCTTTTTTAAACATATTTTTGTGATATGTTGTCAGCTCCGATTTTTTTCCTGTGCGTCGTAAAGGGGTTAACCCCCTGCCTGAAAGTCATCCCTACGGAAACCACGGAGCCTCCTCAAATGCCCCACAAGAGATGCAGGTATTTTAGTATAAGTTCTGGCAGCAGTGCTTTAGGTCGTGTAGCACGAGCGTTTTCGTCCTTGCTGGCTGTCGTCACTCACCGGCAGCCAAAGACTTTTCGGCCACTCAGAGTTCACCCACACCGGTGAAAAATGTGCGGGCACTCACCTCTTTCTCTGTGTGTTTGTAACAGTTCTCTCTCTCTCTCTCTCTCCATCTATGACAGAAACAGTTATTTCAGAACATATACTCACTGAAAGGCTACCCGTTCGAGATAACACCACAGCAGTCGAAGAGATGATGATATAGCAATACTTCCAATGAATGGGGAGAGGAACTGCTGGGGTGCTCTGCTTCTCTGTTTCAAGCCTATACACAGCAGGCGCTGGTACAAACAACAAACAAAAATAGCTATCTAGCTCGCTGTGGTGGAAGGCTAGCTGGAGACTCACTTTCTGTTGCGGCTGGCGCCATAACAGGTCGTCATCAAGTCCCCTATCCCGCAGCTCTCTAGGAACGCCCTCGAAGAGGCCGTCGCGTCGAAGGCGCTCGCGTCGCAGCGTAATCTGCCGCCGGCCGAGGACGTCCATCGACAGCAACCAACCACGACGGGGGATGGGACCGGAAAAATCAAGGAGGCGTTATTCCCGTTTTTTCACAACGCGAACCATGACTCTTTCGTTCTCTTGGGAGTAGCCTTGATGAGGCCATTCATCGATAGCGATCACACGGGGGAATGTGACAATGGGACCGGAACACACAAGGAGGCGTTATTCCCGGTTTTTCACAACGCGCAACCCCGACTCGTCGTTTTCTTGCGAGTAGCCGTAATGGGGGTCGTGCTAAGAATCCCAACGTTTCGCTCCCATGGCAAAAAAAAACCAAAAAAACATGCATCTCATAGTATCCCTTCACATGCATCTCCCGCACTACCGGAACCTTACTGGCACACGTTACTTAGCATATCTCCGTTTGACTCTTGAAATATTCTACGCATCGCTCTCGCACACTCGTACACGCATATGCAAACGTACCTCTGTGCGAAGACCTGCATCTCGGCGAGGCCTGTGCGGACGATAGCCGCCTTGGTGTTTCCCCCGTACCCCAGGCCGTCGCAAAAGGCCGCCCCTAGCGCCACGACGTTCTTCAGCGCGCCGCACAGCTCGACCGTGGCTGAAGCGTTTCGCACCACCTGTCCAGGTCAAAAATGAGAGATAAAGCGCGGGGGGGGTGGGGGGGGGGTCGGCACATTGGTTCGCGTTCGTAGGCCTGTGCGTTCTGATTTTCAATGCTCCCATCTACGGCCGGACAAGCGCACCGTCTCTGTCCCCACGCACGAAAAAACGCAACATTCAATCGAAACCCCGTACCCAGTTCATCATGATACGCCATGTTTGCAAATTTTCGCAGTCGGTGGTAACTGTAGCCTCGTTCCTCACCGTAACGCGGAACGTAGGGCGGTTGAAGAGGAGCCTCAGGGTGTCGGTGTCGGCGTCAGCCGTTACCGAAAGTCCCGCCGCTCTGCAAGACGCGTAGTCCTCGTCGGCAAGGCCCAGCTGCATGAAAAAAAAAAAAAAAAATGAATCAACGTTTTTTTTCTCGAGCGGGGTACGTATGGTGTACAAGTAGCGACAACCTCTCAGGGGACAATACCGACCCCTGTCAAGCCTAAAATAGTAGCCCTGAGGGCTATGGATGGGTATCAGAACTAGTCCCACTCGGCATTTTGATGTGACGTACACTCTTGACAGGAGGTGAGAAAACATCAAGATCAGCGGGGAGGGGCCAGTAGAAGAGGAAGAGAGGTGGAATGGAGGGGGGGAGAAACAAAACCAAATCTCCCCAACACCAGGAAATTGTACCGAGTAAGTGGCGCCGTGTCCGCTCGTTAGCTCGTTCGGCTTGTGGAGGCTGGCGGCAGAGACTTACCGCAAGGAGGGCCCCTCGCTTTCGATCAAACGGAACTTCAGGCCATTCTTACAAGCTGCTTAGAAGATATGCACCGCACCAGAACAATCTTTTCCGTTCAAGATAACTATTTAGCCGTTCGAAGAGATATGCTGAAGGCGTTGCATAATCTACAGCACAAGCGTGGGCTGAGGGGCACCTGCTGGGAAACTGCACTTGTTGACGTTGTTTTGAAGTCTCAACACTGAACAGGCGGTGATGCCAGCTGGAAAAAAAAACTTGTAGGCGAGGAAAACAAAATGAAGAGATCATCCCTACCGTAGACTCGCAAAGCTCATCGCGGGCGACCTCGTTCGCGACGTTGGCCCCCATCAACACGCTCACGGGCACGGCGCCGCAAAGGCCCTCGCGGATGTGATCCGAGATAAGCTTGAGCCCGTCGGGCCCCTTGTCCACCCCCTTGATGAGCGAGACCGCTCGGATCCTGGCGCAAGCAATTTGTCGGGGGGGGGGGGGGTACTCATAGTCGTGCATGCCGTAGTCGTTACACCATTGACCTCGCATCCCTACGAAGCCGGGACGGTGCACGTCGCGGTATCACCGGACCAGGCTCACATCACCAAGCGCGAAGAACCGTGAGGTATTCGGTGAGTCGCATGAAGGGTGCGCTGCATCCTGCGAAGGGTGTTCGGCATCTTGTGCTTACTTCCTTGCGTACGGATGACAGCTGCGTATGACTCAATTCATGTTCTGGTGCTTTCATTTCCAGAGACAGCTATAAGCACTGTGTAACTGCCTCGAGGATGCTTTACCATTCTGCCTCGAGGATGCTTTACCATTTTAACACAGCATGGTGCGATCATCCCCCTTGCGCGGAGTGAGGGTTCTCGACCCCGCACAACATGATCTACTCGACCACCATCATCATGGTTACCGCAAAAAAAAAATAACAAGAGGTAAAAAAAAAACGGTAACCTGGTTGCCGAGTTCACGAAGTATTCATGTTGTGCATGCCATAGCGGTTAGACCATTTGACCATAAGGGGGGTTACTCATGTTTTGCAAGCTACTGAAGTTAGACCACGCGTCCTCGAGAGGACGGAGCATTGTTCTCCCACAGGATCGATCACCGACAGGCCATTCGTTCCTTGTCGGTGGTTGCGTTTACCATTCGATCGCACAAGACAACGACCAAGATACCCGCGGGATACCGACCTGGATTAGAGCACAAACTAAAAGTTTCAACTACGTACACAGAAACAATATCAGGAGCAAAAGTTCCAGCAAGCACGTCTTACCTGCGGCCGCCCGGTGCTACACCTGCGGTGCCCCCGCTCTTGGTTAGTCCAAGCGCCTCGGCCACCGTCGGTAGAACCCGTCCCAGGAACTGCGCAACGTTTCGTTCGTTTTGTCGTAGTTTGGTGTCTTCATAAGAAAGGGTCATGACATCGTTCGTAAATGTGGCGGTTGTCGTTGTTGACACTCAAGTATTCTTGGCAAGTTGACGGACAGGAGCGAGAATGGTAGGAGCAGGGGGGCGACGCCGATTCGCGCGTGTGGTTTGTCGCTTCATGTCTACAACATGGTCACAACGTTTGTCGGACTTGTTGTACAGCCACGTTTTCCATTTTACGCAGCCGCTCGTCGCGAGGTTCACGAACGAACACGTTTCTCTGGGACGAATGACGTCATAGCGTCTTCCGCTCAATTGCGCCCCCCTCCCTTGCGCTCGTTAATGTCTTTTTTGTTTCTACAAACTTTTGTTCCGGCCTCCGGGATCAGCGGACCATCAAATCAAAGTTACATACGAAGGGCCTCCGAGTAGTACGTAGTGTGGCCACGACGGTGTTTCGCGGTCCGATCCTGCTTCGATCCATACTCTCTTCTTTCGTCTCTTTCTCGTGCTCTTTCACTCTCTCTGTCCCTGTCTCCCTCTCTCTGTGTCTGCATCCCTAGCTCCCTAGTTTCTTGTCCCTCTCCCTGCCCCCCCCCCCCCCTCCCCCTCACCAACAAACAAAAAATAACCCAAAGAACTCCCCTGCGTACATGTATCCAAACACAAAGCCGACCCGACGCAGACCTGGTGGGGCAGCACGAAGATGAGGATCGTGGCGTCCTTGACGGCGAGGGCGAGATCGCCCTCCGCGACCAGGTTCTCGGGAAGCTTGACGCCGGGCAGGTACTTGACGTTCTCGTGCTCCTTGTTGATCACCTCGGTCAGGCACGCCTCCACGCCGTTGTGGGAAACCTTCTCGGGGAAGACCCACTGGCGGATCTGGTGCTCGAAACCCTCCTGCCCGCCACCGCCGCCGCCGTTTGGGAGACAAGAAAAAAAAAAAACACAGGAGGATGGAGGGAACGTTACGAGGTGGCGGCGACGGTGGCCCGCGAGAAAAGAGCGAAAAGGGGCAAAGGGAAGAGAAAACACGGAAGATAATTGACATATTATTTAGTCATGTGCTTGGCCGCCATTGCTCCCGCCCGTGACGTAGTTCTAACAGTGGCTTTCCCACTGCTCTGAATCTGGCACACGAAGGCAGGAATTTGGGCCAGGCGCGAGTATGTTGAAGCGTGTTCGCGCGAAAACTCACAATCAGGGCCAAAACGGCGGCCCCCAAGAACGACCCTCACGGAACAGGAGTTCCAAGCCAACAAGCATGCCTCTACACACCTTCCAAACAGGGGGTCCCACGCAAAAGAAGAAAGCCTCCGTCAACGTCACCCACCAAACCAGACCGCGGTCCACAACAAAAATATGTTCCCGGTTAAACATGTTTCGTGATGTGAACCGCACCTCTTCGTCCCTAATCTCCACCAGTTTTCAACACACAACCGTTACAGGTTACAAACCTCGGCACCACACACCCAACGCGCAATCAACCATAGCCTCCGTTACCTGCTCAATCACATTCCGGCCGACGATGCGGGCGATGGCAGATCCCCAGTTGCCGCTGCCCACGATCGCCACGCGCTCGGGCGCCGCTCCCCCACCCCCCCCCAACGGCTGCCGCGAAGCCCCGCCCAGGTCGGCGTCGAGGAGGCTCTCGCAGCTAGTCATTGACCCCATTGACATCTGGATGGTGGTGGTGTTGTTGGGTAGAAATAGGGTATGAGTGCACCGAAAAACGCTGCAAGCTAGGTTCAAAGGGTGTGACAGCAGTAGGGGTTGCAAAAAGAGAGCACGCCGGGTTTCATTTTGGGTGTTGCGCACGAAGCCCCGGACATCAACTGAAATAATGTTTTCGGCTCTCAACCTGTTTCTCTGCAGCTATGCCTGCCTCTGTTAGGCATTGGTTCCTGGGTGACCCGTCGAAAACGGGTGCCAAAGAGCGCACCAACGCGCTGATCATCGCCATACATACGCAGCGGTCACGACAGCCTCACGAGATACCTAACCCAAGCACGACCTATCTAACAAGCGCCAGACGAGAGTCTCTCAATGTGTCAATGTTGCGGCAGGTCTCTGTTTTTTTTTGGGCTGGCTCTCCACGTGTGGCCTGTCGGACGAAACGTACGTACGTGTCACAGAGAGGTATGCCCACGGTAGAGCATGTACCAGCGTACCAGCCCCAACCATGAGAGCCTACCTATGCTATGTACGCCGTATTGTTCTTTCCCTCTTTAGCGGCCACGACAGTGGGCAGGGTCGTTCTGCATTGAACGCGCACACAAGCCTGAAACGCAAAAGAAGGAATTCGAAACCTGGAAAAACAAAACGAAAAGCTACCTGTCGATCTTTCTTTGCTCGACATAAAAAAAAAAAGAAAAGAAGAGTCGCAAGCGCAATCTTTAGTCTCAGTGGACTACAAGTTCATCTGACGAGCCCCCGAGACTGATTTCGAAACAAAACACAAAAATACATAGCAAGAACGACGACAAACCACAAGCTGCTGTCTAGGAATAGCTACAACAACGGGAGCCGCACGCAGCAGAAGCGCCCTCTCCACACCCATCACCACGCAAGTGCGATGCGGTTGCTCTGCTGATCTGTACCCCTAACCCGCGGTGACGCGGTGGCTATTCGTTCGAGCATACAACACACGTGCAAAGAACAAATGAGGCGTGCACACGCGAAACCCTCCCCCCCCCCAGCCATGATCCCACACGCTTCCGCCCAGCCCGGCACCAACATGAGCAGTGCACAGACGCGGGGCCGAGAGCCGGTCGCTCGAAGAGGGCAGAGGGGGCGCGCACAAGATGCAAGATCAGCGTTCATGTGCGCGCCGCATACGGGTGGTGACGTGTCCTTTGTCCATTTTCTAATTTCTAACGTTTCATTCTTCGTTCCCTTTCCTCTCTCTCTCACCGATTCATCCGCATGGGCAGACGCGATTCCCGCTCCGGTATCAGCCATGACTTGTAGCGAGGTGTATGGGCGATCGTATGCAGTGTTGTTTGGAGGAGAGGGACGGGCTTGTGTGGCGCGGAAGGAGGACAAGCTGTTCGAGAACTAAAAACTTTTGGATGAGATCTCCGAGTGACGAGGAAAGAAAAACGGAGATCCTCTTCGGAGATCCTCTTCGGTTAGGCCGCACTGTCGACCGTCCACGGGAGTCCGCAACGGCAGAGACGGCGATGCATTAGTGGGCAACCCGAGGCAGCGAGACAAGAGGGGAGCGCCTGTTCCCCGATACGATGTCTTTGGCGTCGACAATCGAGGTTCGTGCAGCCGGTGCCGCGGGGAACGGGTGCTTCGCGACGTCTAGGCCCGGAGGAGGGCTGATCAGGGCCGGGACAGCTGTGCTCCAGGGAGCGCGGCCCATGGTGTGGGCGTTGAAGGACGAGCACGAGGGACGCAACTGCAGGTCGGCTGCTCTCCAACTGCTTGTGTCCACTTTTGTGGCGCCCCCGTGAGGGCGACCTGCTTTTTGGCGTGCAATGACCCTGCTCACCCCGGTCACAGCAGTAAACGGCACAACAAGCGTTGATGTATGGTGCACAGCAGTGTTCATGTTTTACCGTGGGACGAAAAATGTTCATGTTTCCTGAGGCGCGGCGTTTGTTCCTGTTGGCCATGTTTGATTTGTGACCAGCAGTGTGTGACCTCGCAGCAACGCATGGAACACGTGGGTGTCGATGCCGGAGAGAATAGACTCGATGCTTCCTGTTTAAAGTTGCAATTTTGTTTCCTCCTCCTCCTCCTCCTCCTCCTCCTCCTCCTCCCCACGTACTGCCGTGTGGTTGGAGGCAAGGGCACCAGCCCCCGCCTCTGTGGTACTGCTGTCGTACTGGTGATTGGCCGGGTGTGTACATAAACGCGTCGTTTTCGGGGACGCGCTGCTGCACGAAATCCCTTTCGTTTCGTGTGTCGATACGCCCGGCCTGGCGGCCCTGTGTCCTTTGTCCTGCACGAAGAAATCTGCCGGGTGTTGGCATGGGCATTGACCTTCCGTCTCGAATTTTTTCATGTTCGTTGTATGCAGGTCGCCCCGGTGGTCTAGTTGGTATCCTCGAAACCTTCTAGAGGTCAGGTCAGGGGTTCGAATCCCGGCGTAAGCGAGTTTTTCTTGCAAAGTGAGTTTTTCTCTCGCTTCCGCTTCTGGCCTAGTGGATAGCGCTAGTTCGTGTGTACACAGAGGGAAGAGAGTGCTGAACTCTTCTCTCATTAAAAATTGAAGGCAAAGTACCGCAGGAGGGGAGGGTAGAGAGAGGCTCTTCTGTGTGACCACGGGTTGGAGTAAACGGCACTAGTGCTGTGAGCGCTGATTTGAAGTGAAGAAAAAAAAGGAAAAAAGAAAAAAGAAAAAAAAAAATCCGCCAAGAATAGCCGCCTCTCTCTCTCTCTCTCTCTCTCTCTCTCTCTCTCTCTCAAAATAATGTGCGTGTAACATTGAGTCCCCCTCCCTCGACCCCTCCCTCGATCTCGGCTTCTTTCCGTCGCCTCCGATGGCCGTCAACGATGCCGCCGCTCTGGACACCGAACCAAACCGCAGGCGCTGTCTGCAGCCCTCCCACCTGTCACCCAGACTCGTGCCCGAGGCGACACCACAAGGAGGGACGTCTCCGCCTCACCCTCGCAGCTGCGCCAAGTGCCTAAGATCAGTCCTGTGCTCTCGGTGCATCACCGCGGCCGACTCAGCTGAGGTTGGTGGTGATGGTGGTGGGTGCTCTCACGGAAGCCTGGAGTGTGATGCCCTGGTGCGTCTGTCGGCTTTGCAACGCGAGCAGCCGGACCTGGCCAGCTCCCTGCTGGGTGGCAGCACGGTTTACCTCAGGTGGGCGGCCCTCTTGGCTTGGTTTGTTTTTTCTGAACATCGACCTCGCTTCCCGACTGGCCAATTCAATTTCGAAATTACAACGTCACCCTGCGTGGGGGACGGGGGGGGGGGGTGTACTCATAGTCGTGCACGCCGTAGTCGTTTGACCACTGACCGCATCCCTACAAAGCCGGGACGGAGCAGCGTCGGGTTATCACCGGACCAGGCTGTAGTACATACAACACCAAGCGCGAAGCGCCGTGAGGTATTCGGCGAGTCGCATGAAGGGTGCTCTGCATCCTGCTAAGGGTGTTCGGCATCTTGTGCTTACTTCCTTGCGTACGGATGACAGCTTCGAATGACTTAATTCATGTTATGGTGCTTTCACTTCCAAGAGACAGTTGTAAGCATGTTGTAACTGCGTCGAGGGTGCTTGACCATTTTAACACAAGTTGGTGCGATCATCCCCTTCGTGCGGAGTGAGCGTTCTCGACGCCGCACGTTACACACGTTATAATCCAATCGACAACCATTATGGTTACCGCAAAAACAGAACAAGGAAGAAAGAAGAGGTAACCTGGTTGTCGAGATCATGAAGCGATCGGCTTGTTTTACAACGTCGTTGCCAAGCGACGAAAACCCGGCGGGACGGAAAAAAACAAAAATCGCAAAAATGTTTAGCCTTGGTTAAGGAACAGTATACACGTCTCAAATGGATCACCACACACAACGGCAGGCGCTTCGACGTGGCAGGTTTGTAGCAATGCGCTTCGGGCGCAGTTTGGGATATTTCCGGCCACTGTTTCCTGGCGACAACCGCATCATATAATGATCCTCTACCTTCCGGCAATCGCCAATCCTACAACAGCGCCCCTTCCGCGTAGAACGCCCCAAACCCGCATGCCAGCGGCACTGGTCTAGGCGTCGTGCTGCTTCTGGCGAACGGTGTATTAGTGGCGAAAAAGAAATCTTCTGGGCAGGTGTGTCTGTGTCGTCCATGCTGTGCTCACCTTCTCGGACACTCCTCGATCCCGGCAGGCTTCTTTTGCAGCTGCTCGCCATGCGCTCGAGGGAGCTCGGAACGAACTCAACTGCAGGGTCGGCGGCGGCTCGGGCGGGGGATGCGACGGTGAGTAGACAGCACCGGACGGTAGCTCGTGTTGCGGGTCGTGTTTGGATTCGGAGTTCGTGCTTGTTTCAAGTTTAGACCGGCGGCGGCATATCCGTATCGGTGTCAATTTTCCTGTTCTTTTTTGTCGAATACGAGCAAGATCGTTGGTGGTGCCCCGGCTCGAGCCACAACCAGCACACCGACACCCTGCCAACCCTTTGACTTATTTATGACCCCCCAAAAGCTATCGCCAACATCACCAGGCGTACCTTAGCGACATGGACGATCTCGAAGACCACCTGGACGACCTCCTCGACGGTGGCGAGATGGAGGCTAGGATGGGAAACACAATTGGAGCCGCTAGGCTGGTGGCGCCGGCGGCTTGGAAGGCGAACCAGGACGTCTGCTCCGAGTTTCTCGGGAAGCTGTAAGGAAACTCCGAGGGGTGATAAAGAAAGCTTGCCATCATCACCAACCAACCACGTGTTTAGTAAACCAAGCATTGAGACGCCTCCGGTTGAGTCGTGCCGCACATGTGCGCCGCGGGAGGTTTCGATGCGTCCAGTTATTTGCAGAAGATGACGGCCGATCGACGGCACCGTCGCTCTCGTATTTCCTCGGGACATCGGCGGTTCTCGAGACCGTCGCTTTCAACAAACAAAATAGAAATGAGACTCTCGACCGCGAAGCGCGTTCAAAATGCCCCGATACATTTGCATTGCACCACACCTATTTCGGCCGATATGGGCGTACGTTAGTTTGTTGTTTCCATTGTTTGTCTAGGGATGCATGCTCCCACGTCGCTACGGGTAGCACTTGTACAAAAAGCCTATCCCATGCTTCCCCCAATGGTCAAACGCCCGAGGCAACCTCCCCCCCCCCCCCCCCAGGAGGCGGCTCGTGCTATGCCTCCCGGAACCCCCTCTCCTGTCCCGCCCAAAACGTGGAAAATACCTGGGCCCCCGTTATGCCCCGCCCTTGCGACCAACAATTGCCAAGATGAGCGCTCATCCTGCGGCGTCTGCTCCCTCGAACTGCTCGTGGAGCAGGGAACACCCCCCCCTCCCCTCAAGCTTTCCCATCCCCACGTTCGCAGGGCACCCCTTCCCGCCCGAAACGGACCCCTCCGACAACGAACTCCCTGCACATCCTTAGGTACTGCAACTCCATGACGATCGGGAAAGCGGGGTTTTCCGCGCCTCTCGCCGGGTGGGGTTACTGGAGCGGGATCCGGGGCTGCCTGTACTCGGACTTCGGGGTGGGCCTGTACCCGGCGGGCGCCATGTTCAACCACTCGTGTCGGCCCAACTGCTCGTGGCGCACCAACCGCTCCGGGGAGCTGTGCGTGGTTGCCGTGGAGGACGTTCCTGCCGGCTCCCAGCTGTTCATCTCGTAAGGGGCGGTACATGTACCGAGTTTTCGTTGTGAGGAGGGGGGCGTGAGTTTTGGGATGTGGTCGGGTTTTTAGTCAGTTTATGGGCTGTAGGATTGGTTGTGAGGGGGGGGGGGAAGAGGCGGGTGTAACATGGGTGCGAGAGGACGCTCCGAAGGAGAGGGAGGGTATTGTGTTTTGACCTCGGGGAGCTGTCCTAGGGATGGAACATAGAAAAATAGAGCCCTCCTGCTGCCCACACAACGAGTCTCTTGATTGTGCTGCCCTGTCTCGATTTTCTCTGCCCTGATGTCTCTCTCAGCGTCTCGCCACCATTCTCCAATGCCGGTTGTTTGCGGCGGGTTGAACTCCACCTTCACCACAGATTCTCTCCCTCGCTGTGCCCCCCCGCCCCCCCCCCCCCTTCTGTCGTAACCTTGCCTTCGTGTCCCCTGCGGACAACACACCCACACGTAAAATGCAAACGTATAGCTACGTGGACATCTTGCAGCCTTGGCCGGTGAGGCAAGACCTCCTCCGCTGCCACTTTTTCTTCGAGTGCGCCTGCCCGCGGTGCTGCCGCAGTCCCCCCGCGCCGCCAAGGAGAGCGGTCCGAAGCGCCAGGAGCAAGACGGGAGGCAGTGGTAGCGATACGGCGGACCCTTGCAGCGGGGGTGGTTATTCCAGTGACACGATCTACGGAGAGAGTCGCGACAGGGAGGAGATGGTTTCCGGGGCGTGGGTCTGCCCCAAGAGAGCGTGCTGCGGCAACGGGAGAGTGCTACCGCCGTTGTCGACGGCAGGGAGAGGCGGTGCTGCCGGTGGCGAGGCACAGCTTGAAGTAAGGCCGCATGGATGGGGGGCGCAGCAGGCGCGCTGCCGATGCGTAGACTGCGGGGGCGTTACGGGGGAAGCGTACTTCGACCGATGGACGGAGCTGCTGCGGGCGAAACAGACGGCGGCGGACGACGACTTGGCGGGCGGGAGGGTGCGGGAGGGGAGAAGGAAGCTCGCCGACCTGCAGGTGAAATGGGTCCCGTCAGGAGAGAAGAGAGAGAGGGGGAGGGAGGGAGGGAGAGTGAGAGTGAGTGAGACCGAGTGAGACCGAGTGAGACCGAGAGAGACGGAGAGAGACGGAGAGAGATAGAGAGAGGGAGACAGGGGGAGAGGGAGACAGAGAGAGATACACACACAGACAGAAACAGACGGGAAAAGAGAGAGGAGAGACAGAGAGAGGCAGAGGGAGAGAAAGCGAGGGGATAGGAAAGAGAAAGAGCCAGGTTGAAGACTCAGGGGTTCAAGGAAAAGCCCTTCCCCCCGGTAGTCCATGCAGTTGATAGCCTCGAAAGCATCCCAGCGGCTAGGTTAGCAGTTCGAGTTTCGGAGAGTGTGAGTCAGGCTGAGTTCTTTCCCGCCTACTGACCTTACCACCAGCTGCATGCGTTCGCAAAGAATCGTGGAGAGAAGAAAAATTGGCGACTCACTCTTCTAGCGTTGAACAACTGTTGTCCGTGTAGCCCCCACAGATCGGAGCTCTCCAGTTTAGGAGGCAAGAGCAGCGGGGGACGAATGTGAAAGGGTTTGTGCAGTGCCTTCTTGACGACCAGTGGACGGGATCACCCGAAAGGGGGTACTGCACGTAAAACTAGTTCTCGTGTGTGTGTTGCGGCGGCGCCATCACCTGGTTCTCTCATTACGAAACCCTCACAAGACTCAGGGTTTGATTGGTGCGGAGGGTGGTCGTACTGCAGCCCTCCTTTCACTCGCCATCTTCGCCGTACACACGGAACGAGACGGCCCGCTGGTGCGAGGAGGGGCCACGATTTGGCGACCACGCTGCTGTTGTTGCTCTTTACGAAACCCTCCCTTCCTTTCTTCCTTCCTTCCCCCTCCCTTTTACCTTCCTCCGGTCCACAACTCCCGCGGTAGGTCTTGTGCGAGAGGCGCCTCTCGCCCCACAACTCCTTCTCCCTGGGGGTGCACTGCCGACTGTCCTTGGCCGCAGCCGTCGACAGGGACTGGCCGACGACCATCGCGCACGCGGAGCGTGCGCTGGGCTGCATGCGGAGAATCGCCTCTGAGATCGAAGGAGGAGGAGGAGGAGGAGGAGGAGGAGGAGGATTGTCGGCCGGGGCGATCGATAGAGGCACGTGCGTCGGCGAGGAGGGTGGTGATGGTATTCGTGGCGGACGTGGAAGTGATGACAACCGTGGTGGTGGTGGTCGCGTCAGCAAGCGCAGAAGGGGCGGCGGTGACGAGAGGGACGGTGGCAGTTTCACGACTGCTGTGGTGTCTTCGGAATGCCCTCTCCTTGCTACCGCGGTGAGTGCGCGCGTGCGTGATATTCGTCTTGTTTGTGGCACCGACCGCCCTTACGGGGTGGCCGATCGTGTGACGCCATTTTTCGTGGGACCAACGATATGGAGGGGGTTATTGTAGTGTGCGTGAGCTCTTCAGAATTATTGCAGGAGGCGTCCAGCTGAGCTCCCTAGGCACGCACGTCCACTGCCGGTTTCAATTCTTCAACCCACAAACAGGAACACCCAAATACGTGGCATGTGCGTGTTTGCACAGTAGTACTTGAGAGTGTTTTGCAAGTGTTCCGCAGACGCGCGGAAGAATCACCCCCCTCCTCCTAATCGAAAGAGACCCAATTGCCAGCCATCAAGATCCTACCACGGGCAAACACCGTTAGCGATCCCGTACGTGCTCTTGATACTGCGGATCGTCCGTTCTGATTGACTCCAGATTTGGGAGGCGATCCTCGTGGAGGTGCTGGACCGCGTGCTCCCCTTAGCAGGGCGACACTGCGAGACAGAACTACACAGGGCGAGGGTCGCTTTCGCCGAGCGGGTGGTTGGCGTGCTGGGGTTGCGTCGCAGCAGCCTTGTGACCCTGCCTGGTGAATCATGAGCGAGGCTCTTAACCTTGCGCAGGAAGACCTTCACATGCATCCCGTACGTATGGATGCCTCCGTACCGCTCTTACTCTTTGTCTGTGTCTTAGCCTTTTCGAAACGGCGCCTTTGACATCAACCTTGGACACGCGTTTTTACATTTCGGCCGTAGCACGCACGTTCACGCCGAAGAACTGATTTGGTATCGGTCCTACCGCCGCTTGGTCGTATTCTCTTTGAGTCAGATCTGCATGGTCTGCAAGGTTCCAGTAAGCGTCGCGGCTTTTGCGGAGTAGGAGAAGACCTTGGTGGGATTAGGATACGCCAGGTTTGTTTTCGTTTGGAGGCATTTTTGGAGTCCCACCGCGGAAGGCTCGTGTGTAGATCTTACATTTTTTTTTTTTGAGGCTCGATTTCTTCACTCCTGGGTTCTCAAGTACGGGCGCGTTCTGTATGCCCTATGAAGGACACACTTTCCCACGGCTGTTCTGCCCTTCCCTTCGCGGCTAACTTGTCAACGGCGTATGGCTACAAACGTCACCGAACACGATGCGGCAGCAGCAGTATTTAGTGGTGTCCACAGAGAGAGATGGCGAAAAACTATCTTGCTTCTAGTGTGCTGCCATGCTTCCCCCCTGTCAGTTTCATTGCCCTCGAATGTTGTCTTGCACCATAGGCTAACCCGGGCCGGTCCCAACTTTCGTCGCACAACAAGAAACTATCTACTCTTTTTTTTGAGCCACAACGAATCCAAAATAGTCTGACATAGCTTTAAGGAAAAAATAAATACACGCACAGAAAGACTACCCATTCGAGATATACCCACAGTCGAACGGGATGTGGTGGAGTCTAACATAGATTATTAGCAATGAATCCTAAGCGTCAGCGAACACTACGTGTACCTGTGTTCCAAAAATAGTACAATGTCGACTTGAACAATAAACATTCCAAGTTCCAAATGGAGACTGGGATCCCCGGCTCTCGTCTACAGCAGTCTGCTGTAGAGTCTAGAGGCAAGCAATTTCATCTCATTTCTCAGTCTCATCGGACTTCTGCACCACTCCGACAGCAGAGCCGGGGTCATTGCCCACCTTGTTCGACCTTGTTTGATTGTGTTGCCATACCGCTACCTCTGTTGCCCGTAGTTTGTCTGTTGCCCTCAGTTTTGTGACATTACCAACAAGCATACCCACGAGGTAGTCCGTTGGGGGGCGAACGCTATATGTGCTATGTACGTACGAGGTATGTACGAAAAGCAGCACCCGACTAACACCTTGCAAGAATAGCCATCTTCATGTACGCTACACCATGATACGGAGAATCGGGTGTACAGCAGTGTACAGACAGGGATGCAACCACAAACGCGTGGAGGAGATTTGGTTGTGCTGCTGCTGCTGCTGCTGCTGCTACCAGGCTAAATACCAAAATCTGCAACCTGGAAGCTTCCACATCGGTTATACTGTCGATCGAGTGGTCGGCGACACTGACTTGCCGACTCGCCGAATCGTCACACTTCAGAATAATATCCAAGCCGCAGGAAGATTCGGGTAGCTGTAGCTGTAATTCTCTCTCTCTCCTTCTCGATACCGTCTCAAAATGCCACCAAGTGGCCAGAGCAGCAGAAATTGTGAGGCGGCCGCTACCAAGTTATGTTTTCGGCATATCGAAGACTTTTCGTTCGAAGATACATTGTAGCGACTTTCAGATGACGCTTCGCATCGTGGAATCGTGGGTCGTGGGTCGTGGAACTCCACATGACACGCGTCTTCATTGGTCCAAAAATGACAAAAATGACAGTCTCTTACAGTAGTCCCTTTATTTCCGCCGCGTTTCGCGGGGCACAAATCAGTCAGTGAGTCAGTGCCTCTGTCCCCTGCTGTATGCCTCGGCAAGCCTACTTCACCGCTGTTCTGCGGTTCTGCAGCAACACACACACACGCGACGGATCTTGAGGCAACGAAGAGGGCTCGGAAGCTTGGTTTAGGATCGTGGGAGAGAGAAAGCGCGCATGCGACGCAGAGAAGAAATCCCAATATTTCTTTGATGCAGCCCACGTTCGTTCTCCCCTGAGACTGCTGACAAGATATTATCCTGACAAGATTTTAAAGAATAATATTTGTAATCCGAGAATCATCACTTTTGAGAAAAGAAACCCTACTTCGGGAGAAGCACGAGGAAAAGTTGACGTATCCGTACATGCGGCAGCCGTTCCCGTTTAGGGGGTCATGAGGACTCCTTTTTCAAAATCTTGTTCTCCCTCCTCACTCACTCTCTCTTGTTCTCCTCTCTCCTCCCTTTTCTTCCTCTCCCCGGCGGCCACGCGCAACAAACAGCTGTGTGCCCACTGCCCCCAAGATGTCTGACTGGAAGAAATGTGAGTTGTCTATGCCCATAGTCTATGTGTACATGGTAGGTGTGTTGACGAGGCCGCAGCACGTACTGCAGCGAGCGGCCCGATCCGTTTGCTCCCCGGCCTTCTTGTACATACGCAAAGTATTACTTCGCAACAAAGTTCTGTATGTAGCCCTGGAACGTGTACCACGTGCCCACGGTTGTTATGCACCAGAGGGTGGTTCCGTACGAAGCGATGTAGATTGCCGGGAGAGGGACAACGCATTCCTTGAGGCTGGGAATCATGTTTTGGATTCTCGCCTCACCAACAACCAACACAGGGCGGAAGAACGTAATCTCCTGCTGCAACCGCTGTAGTCTAGACTACACAGGTTTAGCACCGCAGCAGTGGTTGGCTGCAATCGTTGAGTGGGATCAATCGCTACGAAGACCCTCTTAGGAATGTATACGGGTAACTAGAATTTTGCTACTATGCTTTATGTAGCAGGTTCCAAGTTGTAGGTGCCACTGCTGCTTTATGTGCAGCAGTAGGTCCCATATTGTAGGTGCCACTGCTGATAGACTATTATTGTACATCAGTAGTGGTCCCGGTATAACACCGGTCGAATAATGCGTTTCCCCGTATGATGCCGGTGAATCGTCTGGCGCAGATGGGATGTTCGAGTTGTTTCATACTCTAAATAATGTCGGCCGCTCGCAAAATGCCGGTGCGATCATTCCGATTTCACCGGCATTACACCGGGACCACTGCTGTACGTGAATGTTGCACCCAGTGGTGTACCTATCGATTTACCGGTCGTGGTGACATATGCCTCGAATCCCCTCGAACAAACGTTGTTTGGCATGCGGCGATACAGCAATACCTCCCGAACGGCTTTTCCCTGCCGTCTTGAGGAAGTGCTCCAAACTGACAGAATCCTCCATACCTCCTGTCTCCAGCACTACTGTAGCAGCATGGTAGCAGCAAATAAGTAGTAACGGTGCCAATCGGTTGCCTCCCTCTACAGAGCGGACCATCTTGGAATATCCTGGTAGATCTTCGAACGGCAAATATATCCCCCCAACTCGATTATTGGCGTACTTTCTCGGTGCCCAACGGGCAACGAAGAGAAAGAAACCCAGCGGTACGACAGGAAGAACATTCGTTTCACGTGATCGTGCCCTCCATCCTCGCCCAATCGACCGTGAGCTCACCCGCCCATCCACCCCCTGCCCACGCGCTCACCAACGACTACGACTCCACGCGCAGACGACAGCTATGACGTGCCCATCGACCCCAAGCAGCAGGACAAGGCCACCATGTTCAAGCTCTACAGCTTCCGGCGCCCCCACATGCGAGCCTTCCATTTCGCGTGGTTCGGTTTCTTCATGGCCTTCGTCTCCTGGTTCGCCTTCGCCCCGCTCATGAAGGAGATCAAGGCCGACCTCGGCATGACCAAGCTCGAGGTGTACAACGCCAACATCTCGTCCGTGTCTTCCACCGTGCTCTCGCGTTTCATCGTGGGCCCCCTCTGTGACACGTTCGGCGCGCGAATCATCTCCAGCACCCTGCTCATCATGGGGTGTATCCCGACCGCCTTCGCCGGCCTGGTGAACAGCGCCACCGACGTGGCCATCATCCGCTTCTTCATCGGCGTGATGGGCGCCACGTTCGTGTGCACGCAGTTCTGGTCCTCGCAGATCTTCGCGAAGGAGTTCGTCGGCACGGCTAACGCCACTACCGGAGGCTGGGGAAACCTGGGCGGCGGTGTCACTCAGGTGCGTCGGAGCAAAGAGAGAGAGAGAGGTCAAGGGGGGAGAGAGACAGGCAGAGACAAGGGACAGGAACAGAACCAAGCACACACAAGAAGCAAGTACGATCAGATCATATCTCCAGCTTCTGGGATCCAATCCTGAACAACCAAGTATGACTCAAGACCGCGTTTGAGACTTCGCTTGACCCTGAATTCATCCCTTCCACCACACCTTCCCCGCCCGCCCATACCTCACAAGGCCCTGCTCAACGCAATATCGCGAAGTCTTGCCACCTTGCCTACCCGAGGCCCGGTTGCCATCCTTCCCACTAATCATCCCTCCTTTCCCTTCCGTGATCTACGCACGCAGATCTTCATGGTGGCGATCTGGAACGCCTTCAAGACCAGCTACGACAGCGAGACGGCGTGGCGCCTCTCGTTCCTCGTGCCGGCGGCCATCGTGTTCTGCGTTGCCGTGGGCCAGCTGTTCCTCGCCGATGACAGCCCGAAGGGTAACTACAAGGAGCTCGAGGCGCACGGCGCCATGACTCGCAAGTCCTCCGCCGTTTCCTTCAAGAAGGTGAATGAGGCGGTTTTGGTCCCGTGCCTATTCCAGAGTTCAGTGTAGTCGAGTTTAGCTGATACATGCTATAGTGTGCCCCGTCTTGGCGCGATTGATTTGGTGGTGCGGTGACTATTCAGCATCATGCGGAACGGTCTCTCTTCCATTCTTACCCGTTGCTGCTGCCATCTACCATCTCTCACGTTTGCCCGTTCGCTTGCCCCCTTGCCCCCCCATTCAATCGCCTCCCCATTCGCTGAGCAGGGCTACATGAACGTGAACTCATGGCTCATGTTCCTCCAGTACGCCGCCTGCTTCGGCGTCGAGCTGACCGTCAACAACGTGGCGGCCAACTACTTCTCGGACGAGTTCGACCTGTCTACCTCCAAGGCTGGTCTCGTGGCGTCGTTGTTCGGACTCATGAACCTCTTCGCCCGCTCTCTGGGTGGCATCTGGTCCGGTGAGTACGCACGACACGCGACTGTATTGGCTGGTGCTGCTACGGTATTGGAGATGGTTGACCGCGCACCGTCCGTGTATTGTTCGGATGTATCGATCCCGTAGAGTGCGTTCCTGACCTGTCACATACGCGAAGCGTTGCAACGGCAAGGCACCACGTGCACGTCGCTTGGAACCTCTCTTTTTGTGTCGATACATGGTCGAAACAGGGTGAAGTGATGCATCTTCCCTCCACCAGACAAGTCGTGTCGACCTTGAGCACTCCCTCTCACCCTCCCCCCCACGCCCTGTGCCCGCCCTGCGTCTCCCCCGGACAAATTACCCATCCCCGTGCAAAACGCCTACAACAACGACGACAGACTTCCTGTTCGCCAAGTTCGGCGGCGGCGTTACCGGCATGCGCGGACGCTTCTTCGCCCAGTGGACTGCCCTCCTTTGGGAAGGCTGCTTCCTCTTCCTCTTCACCTTCATGAACCAACTTGGTGCGGCCATCCCCGTCCTCATCCTCTTCTCCGTGGGCGTGCAAATGGCGGAGGGCACCTCGTACGGCATCGTGCCGTACATCGTGCCGGACGCGACGGGCGCGGTGTCGGGCATCGTGGGCGCCGGCGGTAACTTCGGCGCGGTGATGTGGGGTCTGATCTTCCGGTTCGCGGGCAGGAGCGAGAGGGCGGTGTTCCGAATCATCGCGGCGTTCGTGGTGGGCCTATCATGCCTTACGCCTCTCCTCAAGATCCGCGGGTACGCCACGTGCTTCGCCGCCCCCCAGGGAGAGCCGGACTCCATCGCGGACATCTAAGTTTCGCTCTTCTTGCTTGATGGCCGCATGCACACTAGCACAAGCCCATAGCACTTGTGCAACTCATAGACCAACCATCTTGGGCCGCGTTTCGGACCAACGACAAGACTCTTCGGGGTCGGGCATGCCAGGGTGGGGCGTAGGGGTCGGAGGCACATGATTGTCGTCGTGTCTGATCGTTGATCGCGTGTTGCCCGCGATTGTCCCGCAGCTCAGATTGCTTGTGTGTCCCATTTTTTGGCTTCTTGCCGGGCGGGTTTAGGCCTGGATGTGCGTTCTTGTTGCAAAGCGCCCTAGCAAATAATGCGCATGCTTGGGTGGTACAACTGCCTTGTTTGAGTTCTCAACGGCGGTGTGTACTACTCTCGCGCTTTAATTAGGGCGCGGTATTGTTCAGAACAGGCTGCGGAGAACACCAAACACCTCTCTAATGTCGTGCTGTGAATCTTGCCGGCGTTTCGTCAATTGTTGGTTTATTACGAGGGTACATTGTGGCACGCTGCCAGCCCCTCTCGTCGCCTTGTTAGGATACCCTACCACGCGTTGTTGGCGGGATGGGCTGGGTCCCTGACTAATTAGAGTTGCAGCAAGAAGCGTGCGCGCCGCGTGCATGTTCTGCGGTTCCATCAAGCACATGTACATATTTTTATGCAGCAGATTGTACTCAAGATGGTAGGTTTGCGAGCCTCGGTGTAGGGCGCAAGGTCAATTTAGCTGTGTTGCTTCCTTGTCAGTTTGACGGAGGGCGTCAGCAAGAACATGTATCAACTTGCTGATGTCCGGTCCCTTATTGCCAAAATCAGCAGGTGTCTGAGACGGGGTGGTACATGGTACACAAGAAGGAGAACCTGTAAGACACATTGCTTTTTTTCGTCGGGACGTGGGGCGAGGTTTTCCCAACATCATAGTCAGAGATGCAACAGCACTCGGACTTTTTTATGTACTATTAACGTTAGCACCGCGCTGAGCGAGGGGTTGAGCACTTGGATATAATCATACCCAGTCCTCCCTACACTTGTGATTCTCGGATCTTTGTTTGTTCTTGTCGAACGCTGTCAGTCATGTCGTTCTTCATGGTCGTGGATTTGTAGGAAGCTCTTTTCAAAGGTTGCGCGGAATGTTCGGTCTTGCGGCTTTTTGGCGCAACGTGGGAATGTTCTCCTGTCCTCTTGCAAGGTTCGGGAATAAAGGTCTCTTCTTCTTAGGATGGAAGATGATGGGATAGGGGATAGGGAAGTCATTCCATGTACCACACATACGTATTACGTCTTGTTTTTGTTCGCGTCAGTCTGCGTGCATGTAGCATCGATGGATCTCGCCGATTGAACCGTTCCTTGCGGATTGCCACGTAGAACTGAACGCGAAATATATTCAAGTTTTGTCCACTCGCGGTGATCATTTCCCTTGGTTCGGAGGTAGGTGCCAACACCCCAGGGTCTGGGGGCTTTGGGAAATAGGTGGTTTCTCCAGGGGGTGCAGGAGGGCAGAGGAAACGATGCAGGATGCAATCCTCACCCCGTTTTCCCCGGGCAGAAGAAGGGGAATATTCCACTGACCGTACACTGCAAAAACGGAAACAAACCAATCAATGTGATTAAACTGTTGTTGAGAAATCCTGCGCTCGCAACGAGGCTTGGATTTTTCGCCACCGGCTGAGCCCCGAACCTCGTCGTCGAATTGTGGTCCAGATTTTTTTTGTCACACATAACAAACACGGTGTTTGTCACGGGCCACAAAATATGGGTTTTCTCCCGAGATGGTTCCATTTGAAACCGAGAACACCGTTCGTTGAGTTGAAACCAAAAATACCATCGAGAAACCCGATCGTCTCCCGGCAAGTTTTGCCCTGGAGAGAGAGGTAAAATTTATTTTGGGAGTATGTGGAGACACACACCCGTTCGGGTTCCGGTTATTACAAGCATTCTTCCCAAGCAACCAAGAACTTCAAGGGTTGTAATGAGATCCCTTCCTGAAGAGTTAATCACCTTTCTGCTGTGTGGAATATTGTCCGACCACAGATAGATAGATGCAGGTTGTTGTTGATTTCCTTTGTTCTCTCTCTTGATTATTAATAATGCTGTGACGTTCCAACGCAACCCAAGCCAACGCACACATATCTCTAGTACACACGATCAAAACAAACCCGATCGCACGTGTACACACACACGGAACCAGCACAGAACAGAAGGGCACATACATACATAATACATGCCTCGGCAGAAAGCCCGAATCTTGCACAATTACGTCGCATCACAGCAGCATATGATAATAATGCCAAATAACCATTCATTGTCAAGCACGATCGATCACATGCATGTAAGTACCTCCTAATAACACAACAGGCAGGGGGGATCCCCTTCAAAAGGGTGCAAACTTCCCAACGTCTGTCGGGGCCGACTCCCTATTTTCACAAGTATTACAAAAATATCCGAAGAAAAAGGAACCTTCAAAGTCCAGCTCCGTCCGGAGAACATGAACATTTTGCACGTACATCTATTAGGTGTAGTTTTTCTTGTGGTACATAGTAGGTAGGGTAGGCAAGGGTATACGCCAAAATAAATATATTCCGGACCCCCCCTCCAACCCCTCCCGGAGAGCAGTTCCGATTTCGGTTTAATAAAGGATTTAGTATAGGGGGCTTCGTTCACGAGAAGGTAAGTCATGACCCCCTCTACTGCGAGGGCTTTCTTTACACGGTGCCCCGCTCGCAATTATATAGAAATTAGAGTGTCCCTTTGCCCTCCCACCACCCCCCCCCTCCCCCCCCGCGCGCGGCCGGCCTCCGATTTCGAGGCAAAACCGCCACCACCGTCCTGCCCGTAAAAAAGTGTCCAGCTTTCCGTCCCCAAACCCTGGGATATAAAGGCGTGCATACGGCACTACCTACCTTAGGAGAGGCTGCTTACAAAGTCGTTTTTTTTTTTTTCCTTTGCACGATGCCATATTAGCATATTAGTATCTTGCCTGGGGTGGTAATTACTGCATGCACGCGTTTAGATTGAAACAACACAGTACAGGTGGCCAGTGGGCACCGTTGTACGGGGGCGTTGAGTAACCTCCGGCCAACGAGTGGTTATTACATGGGATAACGTAGGGGGCTTACAGGCCGAGCCGTCATAACGTGCCCGGGTTGTGAAGAAAGCGGTCATCATGCGAGGGTGGGTGTGAAGAGGGGGAGGGAGATAAAAAAGGGTCGAGGAAAAAAAAAATGTGTGTGGGTTTTCACCTTCTTCCACCCTGCGGTCGCGGTGCGCGAGACTTCGCCCGTCCGTGTCTACTAGCGCGCAGAATCTTGTCAAGGAAGAAAACACGAGTACGGGGGGATTCGAACCGGCGTATTACTAATATCAGAGTGTACATTCTACCGCTACGCAACGTGTTGTGACATGGCGTGTGCGACATGCACGTAAACCTAATGAATTTATAGTGGGGGGCTGAAAAAATTGTGTGGCACAACACCGCCCACGACGCGGCCGATAAGCGCACACTTTGCCGTCCCCCCCACCCAAAAGCAGAAACTCCGAATATTGTCGTCTTCCACTGCCAATCGTTTAATGGGAAGTTTTTGGTCAGTTAAGTTTTATGTTCCACAACAACAACATACCGTAAACGTCGGAGTTTTCCCCCGGGGGAGAGGGGATCGTTTTTTTCTGAAACCAACCCCCCCGGGGGGAAATTGACGTACCGGGGGGGGTTAGTTTTTTTTGTTCCAACGCTACCCCGAACAGACCCCCCCCCTCGGGGAGTTGTGCAAAATAATGATGGTCTACACACCAAACACACAGAGAGTGGCGAACTGAGATGGATAAGGTTTACGAGCAAGCGTTCAACAAACAGAGGGAGGAGGAACGTATGATGAGCAACGAAGGCGAAGAGAAAAAATACTGCAAGGAGAACAGCAGCAGAGGGAGTTTGTCTCGTCCCGCGAGTAATTCCAAGAAAAGGAAGGGCCCACCTTCCAGTGACAAACGGTACACCTAAATCTCGCTCGAAGCGCACATCTGCAACAATATTTTCCGTCCCATATCGTGCTTTTCGTGCTCCGCGATGCAACAAAATCGACTCAGAAAATTAGAGAAATACATCGCCCCGGGGGGGGACCCGTGGGAAAACTGGTACCCCGGGGGGGAATTGAAATACCCGGGGGGATATTTTCTTTTTTGTTCGAAAACGATCTACCCCGGGGCCAAATCAAAGAAACCATGCTTCCAGGCCGAAAAGGTAGTGGGGGGGCGTCCTCTTATGTTTTGCATGCCTTAGCGGTTAGACCATTGACCACGCGTCCTCGAGAGGACGGAGCATAGTTCCCACGGGACCGATCACCGATGGCCAATCGTTCCTTCCTACTTTGCCAAAGGTGGCTCAAAAATGTCTTCCCTAGTCTGCCTATCCTACCGATATCCCTTCCCGCCTTTTCAAACCACTTCCTACTCCCCAGTACAGCTACCGTCCTCTCCTCTCTATACCATGCCTCAAACATCTCCCCGTACGTCCCTTGTATTTTTCCCAGCTCAGTCATGTACACTTCCCTCTCCTCTTCGTACCACGAACATTCCGCGTCTACATGAACACGGTCTTCGCATTCGAAGCCGCAATTACATTTGAACTTACTTGTCGTCTTCGTCGTCTACCGTCCTATGTCTTCGTCGACGTTCTCGAAGGCCTATGTCCCCGGTCCTGAATTTGACCTTAAGCTTTGTCCCTGCATCCACTGGTCCATGTAGTAGGTAACCCTTGAACCCTATTACTTCTTTCAATATTCCGTACGCTTCTAGACCCTCCTTATCCTTGGTTTCTTTCCTTAGATTGTGTTCTTCTCTCTCGGCACAAGCAACAGATATCTTCTCCTTGAACCCCTGTAGACCCTCCGTTTCCAGCGTTTCATCTCAGATATCTTCTCCTTGAACCCCTGTAGACCCTCCGTTTCCAGCGTTTCATCTCCGTCGATGTCTAACCCCTTCCGTACGTCCTCTACAACCTTGACCCATTCCGTGGGTTATCTACCCCTCTTTTTGTTTGTCCACTTCGCCTCCCATACTATTCTCGGCAACGTCTCCTCTCCTATAGTGGGGGGAGGGGAAAGCTCTACCAGGGGGGGAAACTCCGACGTTTACGGTATTATGCTAGGCGACAAATTCTTTTCAGATATATATATATTCGACCGCTACATGAAGTAATTTTTAAGGAGACAGACTTTCGTACGTGTCGTCGTATTGACTTTTACAGAGGCATCGTATATTATTATCATCGTCTCTCTCTTTTTCGCAGTCTTTTCTTTCTCCCCCGATCGTTGCCGTTCGTATTTCTAACCCTAGCCCCAGCCCTAACCCTAACCCTAACCCTAACCCTAATAATCATATCAAATAGTAGGTCCATGTCTATGTTGCTTCTGGTACTACATAATGATGAGAAAAGATACAGATTACACTCGCACTTATGTATTTAGTGGTCAAGAAATGAGGCCTCGAAAAAAATCAAAATCAAAGAAATTGGCCATAAGAACACGTGCTCAGTCCCGACGTGGTGTTAAGGACAAGAACCCGCCTTCGTGGTGTAGACTAACAATGAATCAATGTGCTTACCGATAAGAACAGAGCCCCAAAACGCGGCAGCTGCAAGAAGATAAGAACTCACGAAGGGGTGAGGGGCTACTCGCGGGCTGACCGGTGGGCAGTTACAGATCAGCGGCGAGGAGGGGGTTCCTTTGAAATAGTACTGGTGCGGAGGGGGGGGGGCGTACTCTTATGTTTGCACGGTGTAGTCAACTAAAATCGGCCTTACAATGCCGGCACTTTTTTTGTAGCTGTTTAGGTATTTCTTTATTGCCGCGAATGAATGTCAAATATATTGGTGTGTGTACTCTGTGGACAACGGCGGGTAGTTTTCGCGACAAGGCATGGACATTCTTGGGCTTGGACAACCTCGCCTGTAACCTCGTACGGATACAGATGGGTTTAGGGCGGCGTTTCCGAACCTTGCCTGACCTTGGACGGTTGAGAACGGTGTGCCCGAGGGAGTTACGCAGGTCGCACAACGCCTAGGGGTTACAGGTCGCTTTAACCCCCCCGTAACGGTGCCCACTGGCCACCTGTGAACCAGACAGACAGAGAAAAATCCCATTGATTGGGTGTCGTCGGTGGTATCAGCGGACAACATAACACTGACTACCGCTCACCATGTTCGGTTATTTAAAGCGGGGAATCAAGTATCCCGGCCATCCATGTCGGTCCGTTGGCAGTAAATGATGACGATACGTAACACCTACTACAGAACAGCCTTCCTTCCTTTTTTTTTTTTCTTACCATGACACAACAATAAATCCATCTCTATCTACAGAAAAAAGTCTAAGATAGATCAGCAATGAATCCATAGCGTCAGCGAAGGGCTATTCTTTTCTCGGTGAGACAACACAACCAACAGTCAAGTCAGCCATACGTACGTTTGTTTGTGGAACATCGAAGCGGGCTGAACCATTTTTAGGGTGACGGGGTGTCCTCCAGCCGTTCGTTCGGTGTTCGGCCTCCTCTCTCTCCTCAAGAAGACAGAGCGGGTGTTGCATGCAGCGACCGGCGGAATAGTTGGGCCACCACCGCCGTGTGAATGTTTCTGAAGAGCAGCAGCCCGTTATTTTAGGCGGTGGTTTTACCGGTCATATGCTACCGACGGAACACAGGGGTGGGGTGGCGCCAATATATACACTAGAGAGTATGTCACAGCAGCGGCCGTGGCGAGGGCCCTGTTTCTACGATATTTCTCTCCTGAGAGTCCCCACCGAAAAGGGCTCTTCTTCTACTAGGTCGAAGTACAAGATACATACTATACTCCCAAGGAGACTATGTAGAATATCAACCTTCCCGCCAAGCCGCGGGAAGGCTTACTTTTGAGGCTGCCAACTAAATCATCACCGGGGCGACCAGCATTATTGTTGTGGTGCCAGTACAAGCTAAACCCGTGTCTCACGTGTTTTTGTTAGCGTCGTTGTTCTTACGACAACCTACCAGAGGAAAGGACAGCAGTTGCATGTGATGTATGCGTCCGGCATCCATCGTTAATCAGCAGCAACAGTTTTTACACGGATATGTATCCTGCAAGAGAGGCAAAGGCGTAGTAAAACCCTTTTCCAACTCAGCCAAGGACACCTGGTTTCAAGTGGCGGAAGCCCTGTCGGGTTTTTAATATTGTCTCCACCCACAAATTCTTCTGGACTCTCCCACAAAATCAATACCAGTGCGAATGTGTGCCCATGGTCACAGCATGACCCAAAAGACAGATAGATGTGATGCTGAACCAAGAATACTTACCCAAGAATAGACCATCCAGAAGAGTGGTCTTTCCTCTTCCTACACGTACAGAACATGGACAATCTCATACAATGCAACAGGGTGCGATCTGACGTTTCCACATCAAATCGTTCCGAAACTACGCCTACATTATTTCCTCCATTGATGACATACAAGAAGACAAGATTCCGACCCTAATCGGCCCATCCCTCCCTCCAACACACACCCAGTGGGAGGAAAAATATGGACCTGGACTCCCACAGTTTACACACGCAGGTATATATCGGCTGTATACTCAAAAACAATCGCGAACGTGGTACGCTTACGGGGGCTATAGGCACAAACGCGTGATTTTTTCAAGCCGACATCAATATACGAACTATTTGATCTCCTCCGTCTCTCTTATGTCTCTCTCCTATTCTCTGTGTCTGTCTGTCTGTCTGTCTGGCTCTCTCTCCATCAGTCTCTCTCTTATCGATACCGGATAACAGCGACCAAAACGTATCATGCCCCAAAGCACAACCGCGAAGATTACCACCAGCCCCGACAGAGGCCACCAGACGATTTTTGATAGCACCCGGACATCCCAAGCTCTTGCGAACGAGCTAGATGACGATACAATTTTTTCAGGCGGGAAATATGTGTAGTACGGTGCCGATAGGCGAAGTAAAGCACGCAATAAAAACATTTAGATGTCCGCGATGGAGTCCGGCTCTCCCTGGGGGGCGGCGAAGCACGTGGCGTACCCGCGGATCTTGAGGAGAGGCGTAAGGCATGATAGGCCCACCACGAACGCCGCGATGATTCGGAACACCGCCCTCTCGCTCCTGCCCGCGAACCGGAAGATCAGACCCCACATCACCGCGCCGAAGTTACCGCCGGCGCCCACGATGCCCGACACCGCGCCCGTCGCGTCCGGCACGATGTACGGCACGATGCCGTACGAGGTGCCCTCCGCCATCTGCACGCCCACGGAGAAGAGGATGAGGACGGGGATGGCCGCACCAAGTTGGTTCATGAAGGTGAAGAGGAAGAGGAAGCAGCCTTCCCAAAGGAGGGCGGACCACTGGGCGAAGAAGCGTCCCCGCATGCCGGTAACGCCGCCGCCGAACTTGGCGAACAGGAAGTCTGTCGTCGTTGTTGTAGGCGTTTTGCACGGGGATGGGTAATTTGTCCGGGGGAGACGCAGAGCGGGCACGGGGCGTGGGGGGGAGGGTGAGAGGGAGTGCTCAAGGTCGACACGACTTGTCTGGTGGAGGGAAGATGCATCACTTCACCCTGTTTCGACCATGTATCGACACAAAAAGAGAGGTTCCAAGCGACATGCACGTGGTGCCTTGCCGTTGCAACGCTTCGCGTATGTGTCAGGTCAGGAACGCACTCTACGGGATCGATACATCCGAACAAGACACGGACGGTGTGCGGTCAACCATCTCCAATACCGTAGCAGCACCGGCCAATACAGTCGCGTGTCGTGCGTACTCACCGGACCAGATGCCACCCAGAGAGCGGGCGAAGAGGTTCATGAGTCCGAACAACGACGCCACGAGACCAGCCTTGGAGGTAGACAGGTCGAACTCGTCCGAGAAGTAGTTGGCCGCCACGTTGTTGACCGTCAGCTCGACGCCGAAGCAGGCGGCGTACTGGAGGAACATGAGCCATGAGTTCACGTTCATGTAGCCCTGCTCAGCGAATGGGGAGGCGATTGAATGGGGGGGCAAGGGGGCAAGCGAACGGTCAAACGTGAGAGATGGTAGATGGCAGCAGCAACGGGTAAGAATGGAAGAGAGACCGTTCCGCATGATGCTGAATAGTCACCGCACCACCAAATCAATCGCGCCAAGACGGGGCACACTATAGCATGTATCAGCTAAACTCGACTACACTGAACTCTGGAATAGGCACGGGACCAAAACCGCCTCATTCACCTTCTTGAAGGAAACGGCGGAGGACTTGCGAGTCATGGCGCCGTGCGCCTCGAGCTCCTTGTAGTTACCCTTCGGGCTGTCATCGGCGAGGAACAGCTGGCCCACGGCAACGCAGAATACGATGGCCGCCGGCACGAGGAACGAGAGGCGCCACGCCGTCTCGCTGTCGTAGCTGGTCTTGAAGGCGTTCCAGATCGCCACCATGAAGATCTGCGTGCGTAGATCACGGAAGGGAAAGGAGGGATGATTAGTGGGAAGGATGGCAACCGGGCCTCGGGTAGGCAAGGTGGCAAGACTTCGCGATATTGCGTTGAGCAGGGCCTTGTGAGGTATGGGCGGGCGGGGAAGGTGTGGTGGAAGGGATGCATTCAGGGTCAAGCGAAGTCTCAAACGCGGTCTTGAGTCATACTTGGTTGTTCAGGATTGGATCCCAGAAGCTGGAGATATGATCTGATCGTACTTGCTTCTTGTGTGTGCTTGGTTCTGTTCCTGTCCCTTGTCTCTGCCTGTCTCTCTCCCCCCTTGGCCTCTCTCTCTCTCTTTGCTCCGACGCACCTGAGTGACACCGCCACCCAGGTTTCCCCAGCCTCCGGTAGTGGCGTTAGCCGTGCCGACGAACTCCTTCGCGAAGATCTGCGAGGACCAGAACTGCGTGCACACGAACGTGGCGCCCATCACGCCGATGAAGAAGCGGATGATGGCCACGTCGGTGGCGCTGTTCACCAGGCCGGCGAAGGCGGTCGGGATACACCCCATGATGAGCAGGGTGCTGGAGATGATTCGCGCGCCGAACGTGTCACAGAGGGGGCCCACGATGAAACGCGAGAGCACGGTGGAAGACACGGACGAGATGTTGGCGTTGTACACCTCGAGCTTGGTCATGCCGAGGTCGGCCTTGATCTCCTTCATGAGCGGGGCGAAGGCGAACCAGGAGACGAAGGCCATGAAGAAGCCGAACCACGCGAAATGGAAGGCTCGCATGTGGGGGCGCCGGAAGCTGTAGAGCTTGAACATGGTGGCCTTGTCCTGCTGCTTGGGGTCGATGGGCACGTCATAGCTGTCGTCTGCGCGTGGAGTCGTAGTCGTTGGTGAGCGCGTGGGCAGGGGGTGGATGGGCGGGTGAGCTCACGGTCGATTGGGCGAGGATGGAGGGCACGATCACGTGAAACGAATGTTCTTCCTGTCGTACCGCTGGGTTTCTTTCTCTTCGTTGCCCGTTGGGCACCGAGAAAGTACGCCAATAATCGAGTTGGGGGGATATATTTGCCGTTCGAACTTCGAGCGAGAAGTGACAACCTGCAGCGTCTGGCTCCGTCGATTTCCCGATTTGGGTTGGGTTATTATGTACGTGATGTTTCAAAAAGGCGAGTCAACCTCCATTAGATTTGTTGAGGTCTTGTGCCTTGACGAAACATTTCAACACCAACGTTCTCCTACCTAGACTCCACATTAACCAGTCCCTCGTTTTCACGTCTAATATTCGTGAAGCGTGCGGTTAGCGCCGTTCGCGATGCTGTTGTCACCCAGATCTTTTTGTTCTTGTTTTTTGTCTTCACTTCAAATCAGCGCACTAAAATAAATAGTGCCGTTCACTCCAACCCGTGGTCACACAGAAGAGCCCCTCTCTCCCCTCTCGTCCTGCGGTACTTTGCCTTCGATGTTTAATGCGAGAAGAGTTCAGCACTCTCTTCCCTCTGTGTACACACGAACTAGCGCTATCCACTGGGCCAGGAGCGGGAAGCGAGAGAAAAACTCAATTTGCGAGAAAAGCTCGCTTACGCCGGGATTCAAAACCCTTGACCTGACCTCTGGAAGATTTCCAGAATACCAACTAGACCACCGGGGCGAGCGGATTCCCCGCCCACTAGACTAAGGCATCCAGTCTAGACTACATCTCTCCACGTGAGCCCCGACAGTATCTAGGTTGCTGCAGTAGTATCCGTGGTATCGTTGAGCTCACATTTCTTCCAGTCCGACATATTTGGGCGGTGACGTGAGGTAGATCGCAGCGGAGTGAGCGAGGTGCGGGCAAGCTTTAGGAACGTACCGCTCCACCTGTACTTTGCTTGGTTTCCGCACGTGACCCGTAACTAGGAAGGGGGGTTTCCACTCGCTTGGAGCTTTTCACCTTCGCCTGTCCTTCGAGCGAAGTACTGAAGTACTCTGTCCTCTTTGTCGGATCACAAAAAATGTGAGGACCGCCGTGTGAATTGCTGCGCTACCGAGCTGCCGAGGGGGGCTGTTGGGAGAAAAGAAGGTGGATTCGCCGAGAATGCGCGGGACTGTCAGCGATGAAATGCGCGGGACTGTCAACATGCCCTGTAGATTCTGATGGGCGGCGGGCGGCGGGCGCCACAATAGGAACGTGAACGGTGTTTCGGGCTGTTGGGCTGTTGCCGAAATGAGCGGAGTAGTGAGGGCGAACTTCGGTGGCACTGCGCGACAACGGCGAGGGTTGCGGGGTAAACCACCGAGGGTTTGGTTTCTGTGGGCCTCTTTGTGACGGGCGCACGCCTCCGATTATTGTCCATGTGAACGCACACCGAGAGAATGCCCACCGACCACCGAGACTCCACCGCAGCCGTGCAATCCGCATCATGCATATCTAAGCAAGAACGTCAGGGGGCAAAGCATTTGGCACAGACGTACAGCGGGGGAAGCAGCGATGGAGCAACGTTGAAGGTGGGCGGGGGATCAAAATGTCTGGTTTGTGTGTCGTCGTGTCGTCCCGAGTTCGCTGTCGTACCTCATGGTTGTACATTTTACAAGAGATGGAAGCCCTGTTGACAGCAGACTACTGTTGTACATATCTTCTTATCTTGACTGCGGTACTGCTGTAGATATATTGGAAGGTTCATTGGAAGGTGAAGGTTCAGTTTTCTCACCTCTTTTGGAGGGCAAAAAAACGGATGTGTATACCTATGCTATGGTCAGTATAGTCTATTACAAAATCGGTTGTATCGCTAACGCAAGTAACCAGAACGCTGTAAAGGTGGCCCTGAGGCTGCATCCAGCAGTAGATTGAAATAAAGAGTACGTCGCTATTGGCCTAGACTACGTGCTGTTGGGCAATTGCTAAACGACGGAGTGAAGTTCGGCGACTCAGAACGCCGAGATCCCCGTGCCTTTACATGTAAAAGAGTTTCCCAATCGAGATTTTCTCGTCAAGGCGTACGCTCTGTTGTTTGTCTGAGATGAAGCTATCATTGAGAGCAAGTCAACAAGGGCCTCGGGGGGGTGTTTTCATTTGGGTCAGGTGAAAACACACGCTGCGGCTGGCTGTGTTCTATCTCCTACGCGAAAGTGCCACGAAACAAAATCCCTACGAAAAGAGTTTCAACGGTACAATATAAATACGTAATATTTTTGCAGAAAAATTGCAGGAATCGGGAGGTATCATCGCCCCAATGCTGCTGTGCAAGCGCGCACTTGCTGGCGACAGCGGGGATGGTATTGCATTGCTACCCCGAGCTGGAAACTCTCGGGCGACAGCAGCGTAGTTAGTCTCTGTGGCCGAGGCAAAAGCGACGATGCTTCCATCCCATACTTCCAGCGGACAAGAGGAGGTTTCAGTGCCGGGTGGTACTGACTTTTCCAAAACACGACAACAACTGCACTACTGTACGCCTCGTTCCGTTCTATGTAGGTCGTTTTCATCTCTGTAAAGAAACCGCTTTGTGAATATTGAGAAGCACCATGACCACCAGTCAGCGCTGCTGGTAGCCTATCCAGTGGCATCATGCTTCTCAATAGTAGAATCTGCGCTGAACGTTTCGCGGAGTGAGCGGTAGTCCCCCAGACGCGGTCTTCATGAAGCAAACAGGGGTTGGTGCCGTAGCGGCCAAACTCAACCAACGAGGCGCTGCGTGTCGTGGCACCGAGTACGGAACGGGCCCGGGGACAAGAACCGTCAAAATCGGGTCGGGGCTCACTTTCTTGATTTGTCGCCACCTGTGGAGAAAAAGTTGTTATATAGTAGAGTTTAGTTTCAGGGTCCACCGCTGACGTGTGCCTCTTCACCCATCTTTCCTATCTTTTGTGAAAATATGAGCCTGCCTGTTTCTAAACTAGATATTGCTTTACTGCGGGCCCGTACTGCTGTACGGATAGTCGTTGTTCAGGTCCTCGCAGAAGCAAAACGATATCATCCCTACATAGTTCCCCATCATCGTAACATCGCCGCCGCGGCCAAATCATCTGTCGACAAGGTGGAAAATAAACCTTCTGTCGATGAGAACACCGGTAGCTGGATATAGGAGCAGGCTGAAGGACAACGCTAACCCTCGTCTCCACGTCGTGCTACTTTGTCCAACTCGGTGTCTCATCTTGCTCTGTCAATATCATTTAAACGTCCATTTTCAAGACAAAACACATAACCGGATTGTCCAATTACCCGACTCGCCGTAGAAAGCCTACTGACTCGGTCACCGTAGTTCTTGGACCGCTTGATGCCTTTGTTGGCAATGTTGATATTTTGGAGGAAAGAAACGAGTACCAATAAAAGGCAGGTCGGCTTCCACCACCGTGTTGATTGGAAATATATGTACTGAGAAGGTTAAAACCGAGGGTTTCTATTTCTTCCCACGAAGGGAGAAGTCACATATATTTGCCACTAATAACTCAACGATACCGCAGCGCGACAAGACTCCTCCGTGGATTCATTAACAGGACGACTGGTAGATTTTTGTTTCGAAACGCACAATCAACGCCGGTGTGTACAGTAAGTGAGGCCGATCAGTTTCGTTGTTCAATATCCCCAACTAATTGCGTGTCGCACAGTTGTCGACGTGAGGACCGGCGCCTCTTGTTGGCGATGCTTGACGGCATGGTTTTTTGCTTTGGAAACACTTTGAAACTCTCGCGCCGTACTTGCAACATTGAGCCTTGGTACACCAGCGCAAAATAGTTCCCGTGTGCAATGAAAGATGGCTAGATTCCTGTTCTAGCCGGCTGCTGGTTGCCTTCTCTTGAACAAAAGTCGTGTAGGGGGGCAAAAAAAAACACTCAGGCAAGGCCAGACGGTTCACTACTACTAACAGGCGGTTTTGCACCGTCACCCCGAGAGGTGCACCGTCACCCCGAGAGGTGCTGAACGGGGTAAAAAATGCAAGTGCCTTGCGTGGCAAAACTCACAGATCCAAGGAGTCTTCAGAATGTCCAGGGTCTCAGACGTTGTGTTTTTCGGTGTTACCACTCTGTCCAAGAGTATCCAGTGTCCCAGGAAAAAGACCCATCACAAGTTTTACGTTTAGATTTACAACCCCGAATTTCATTATTTTGTATTCCCTGGTCACAATTTGCGACGATTTCGATCGATTGCAAAGGTGAAGCCTACCGTAGGTTGCATAGGACACCACACCCTCCCCCTGGACCGATTTTCAAAGTTCGATTACTCCACGACCAAGAGGGTGCCGAAGGCAAACGGTACGTATTCGAAAAGCTCTCGATGGGACGGTTCCAACTCCACCATTTTTCCGGCGCCGTCACTTCTTTTCCTTGCCGAGTAATCAAGCTTTCGAAATCGGCCCAGGGGGTGTGATATCTTACGCAACATACGGATGAAGCAATTTGCGTAGATTTCGATTGCTGAGTAAGGTGAAGCGGCGATGCACCTAACGACAACAGAGATGTCATGACTGTGAAAGCTAGTACCGCTCAACCTGTGTACGCCTATCGGGCGCTCTTGGCTGTGAACGGAAAAAGGAAAGAGCTCAGGACAAGTTGTTCATTGGGCTCGGTGCCGAGAGATCGAGGAAGAAACGACTCCTACAAGGGAAACCTGGAGGCGTCCGATCGCTGTGCGCACAGCGCAGGCCGCAGGTACCCAGCATGCGTTTTTCCATTTGCTTATTTTCTGCCATTGGAAGGTCGGTGCACGAGATTTGATCTCCCCGCTTCTCCAACAAAGCGTAGCCCTCTCTTCCACGGGCTTTTGCCTCAACAGCAGTTGGCTCTTGCCGTAAGGATTGGGGTTAAGGTTAGGGCTAACCCCAAGTATGACAACAAAGCGCCGAAGACCCCGGAAATGTCTTGGAAAAAAATAGTAAAATCGAAAGAAAACTGCCGCACGCGCAAGGCCTGCGAGACGCAGACGCCGCCTCTCTCATTGAAAAGGGTGAGATGTTCGATGGTATGAGGCAACTCGTTGTGATGACCTCTACCGTACAAGAGTGGCCTGCACGTAAACCTACAGAAAATATATACAACTCTCTCCCGCCCTTGCATCTCCGATCTACCCTCTCCTAGTGGCAGCGGTGGGTGTAGTACCGGACCGATCTCCGGTTTCAGCGGTAATCCTTGCACCAAAGGAGGGTTGGGCCTATGATGCATACAAGGGGTACGTCCAGTGCTCGGCGCAAGAGCTCGCAAAAAAATAAACACAAATAGGAGGCACAGCTGCACGCGCAAACAACGGTATTATTGCAAGTACACAGCAGTGTTGGCCGTGACCAGTAAGCAAGAGACCCAGCCGTGAGCATAGGAGTTGCCGGCAGCTGCTGTGCGCAGTACAACGAATAGAACTCTCATTTGACGCCGTCACCGGTCGCCACAAACGTTGCGCAACACGAGCAAAAAACGAAATATTTCGCATCGTATCCCTTATGCTGTGAACAAGGTACTGTATCTACATCGGCCAATGCCAAGTCAACTTGATCTACTATGTGTTTGATATCGCTACATCGTTAAGCAAACAACTCATCTGTCGGTCCCTTCTGTCGGTTCCTTGGTGAATGAAATAACACACGAGCGCAGTACGTCTTTGCAGAAAAATCGAACAAAGCGGTAGTTGCGAGACCAAGCGTGTTATGTGCGAGGCAGGGGCAAACAACAGGGCACCCGCTCCAACACGACAGTGCGGCCACAAGGCCGCAGATAAAACACCTAAAACGCCCGTTCCCAGAAATTCTACAGTCGTGACAACCATAAAAACGCAGCCTGTCAACCTTTTCGCCTCCTTCGGCCTGTGGCCATCTCTGTGCCGCTTCACCCCCCCCCCCTTCCCTCCTCTCCACCGATAAAATAAAAGCACCTCGCAGATGGTCCAGAACGACCCGTACGATGCCAGCATCGAGAGTGTTCCCTAGGAGCTCTTCGACATAGTACAAAGCAACAACCCATCACGCGCTGCGATGAAAGACTCTTAGATCTCCGCGATGGAGTCTGGCTCTCCCTTGGGCGCACCGAAGCACGAGGCGTACCCGCGGATCTTCATCAACGGCGTCGTGCACGAGAGGGCAACCACGATCGCCGCGATGATTCGGAACACCGCCCTCTCGCTGGTGGGGCCGAACCGGAAGATCAGACCCCACATCACCGCGCCGAAGTTACCGCCGGCGCCCACGATGCCCGACACCGCGCCCGTCGCGTCGGGCACGATGTACGGCACGATGCCGTATGAGGTACCCTCGGACATCTGCACGCCCACGGAGAAGAGGATGAGGATGGGGATGGCCGCACCAACCAAGAGTGTTCATGTAGGTGAAGAGGAAGAGGAAGCAGCCTTCCCACACGAGGGCAGTCCACTGGGCGAAGAAGCGTCCGCGCATGCCGGTCACGCCCGCGCCGAACTTGCGGTAGAGGAAGTCTGCCAAAAATGATAAAACATTGGGTGCGGGAAAGAGGTCAGCGAAGGCGTTGGGTGAGTTGGAGGCTTTCCAACAAGACAATGCGTTGGAAAATGATACGTGCTTCAGCAAGCAAAAACAAAAATATAACTCGTGTCGTGCGTCAGGAAACCGGCATATCGCACTGGCACATGATATCTACCGGTAAACACAATAGTCTACGTGTCGTCGAAAGTGCTTCGGGCACGTGAACCCACTTTGGGCGCGTAAAACCACCGCATTACAACAAAAAACATGGCCGGACTACGATACTCAAAGCTGGGTTGCCTGGCAAACGTTCTTGTGGGCTTCCAAGACCTACATGCGGACGCCCCAAGCGAAGAGCGACATCCTTTTCCAGGGAAATACACGTATTTTCCGCTTGTTTGCAACGGCCAGATCTGCGGCCCACCCAGAACGGAAAGCACTCGATGAGAAACACGAACAAGCGCAATAGACAGCGGAGCACCAGAGGCACATATACCTGCCTCGGCCGAAAAGACTCACCGGACCAGATGCCGCCGACCGACCGAGCGAAGAGGTTCATGAGCCCAAACAATGACGCCACCATACCCGCCTTGGAGGTCGACAGACCGAACTCGTCAGAGAAGTAGTTCGCCGCAGTGTTGTTGACGGTCAGCTCGACGCCGAAGCAGGCGGCGTACTGGGCGAACATGATCCATGAGTTCACGTTCGAGTAGCCCTGCTCGGTGGACATCAATTCACAGGGCGATAAAGCACATGGTTGCGTACGTCAGGCAGGGGAGTGAGAGGATCTGCTTAAGCAAAAGGGACGGTGCGAATGAGTTGCATCATGCACTTGTATTTACGTCCATGTGACTCGCATTTTTATCACACGAGGTTATTACCGTACGATCGGCCCCCATAGACGACGTATGTATACATAGCACGGCCTGATGAAACCACCTTCCCGTCCTCTGCGAATCAAACGTACTGAGAACTGTCAGGTCACCTTCTTGAAGGAAACGGCGGAGGACTTGCGGGTCATGGCACCGTGCGCCTCGAGCTCCTTGTAGTTACCCTTGGGGCAGTCGTCGGCGAGGAACACCTGACCGATGGCGACGCAGAACACGATGGCCGCCGGCACGAGGAACGAGAGACGCCACGCGGTCTCGCTATCGTAGCTGGTCTTGAAGGCGTTCCAGACTCCCACCATGAAGATCTGTGAAAATGTACGGCAGGCGAGGAGATAAGAGGGCGTCGCAAAGCGAGAGGGAAACGTCATGACAGGAGGTACTGAAAGCTTACCTTGTACGGCACCAGAGAGCAAGCATTGAGATCGTGCTTCTGTCGACAGGTGAGTGGTGGTTGTTGTGTATCTGGAGCTTCCAGCGAAGGGAGAGTTGCTGCTGCCATGCACTCATGACCGAGGGTGATGGGAGTTGACTATCGGGTCAACAAACGAGCAAAATCCTACTTCATACGTACAACTACAGGTTGTTGTGAAAGTGCGCACTTGATTCTACAGAATTACCGTATATGACACAAGATAACACACCCCCTGGGACCAATATCCAAAGCTCGACTACGCCACGACGAAGAGGATGCATAAATGAAACAACACATTTTCGGAAAGCTCTCGACGAGAAGCTTCAACGCCACTGTTTTCGGCGCTGAGAAAATGACATTTGAAAATCGGTCCAGGGGGTGTGTTGTCTCATGTCCTTTACGGTACGTTCATCCAACTCTTTGCGACAACCAAGGGACTGCTGTTGTTCCCGCTCACGACGCACCTGAGTGACACCGCCGCCCAGGTTTCCCCAGCCTGCGCTGGTGGCGTTAGCCGTGCCGACGAACTCCTTCGCGAACACCTGCGACGTCCAGTACTGGGTGCACACGAACGTGGCGCCCATCACGCCGATGAAGAAGCGGATGATGGCCACGTCGGTGGCGCTGTTCACCAGGCCGGCGAAAAAGGTCGGGATGCAGCCCATGAGCAGCAGGGTGCTGGAGGTGATGCGCGCGCCGAAGGTGTCGCAGAGGGGGCCCACGATGAAACGCTAGAGAATAGTGGAGGACACGGACGAGATGTTGGCGTTGTACACCTCGTTCTTGGTCATGCCGAGGTCGGCCTTGATCTCCTTCATGAGGGGGGCGAAGGCGAACCAGGAGACGAAGGCCATGAAGAAACCGAACCACGCGAAGTGAAAGGCTCGCATGTGGGGGCGCCGGAAGCTGTAGAGCTTGAGGGTGGTCGCCTTGTCCTGCTGCTTGGGGTCGATGGGCACGTCATAGCTGTCGTCTTTTTTGTGTTGCGGGGGTGGATGGTGGTAAGGGAGACCACGGGGCGGAGACGGGGCGGGGTGGTTTACTCAGATTTGGCGTCCAAGTGTGTCGCATGTCAGGTCTGATACATGGTTTTGAAGCGGGAGAGCGAATCCGCCAATTGATGACGCCAGGATATTCCAAGATCGTAGGCAATGTACTGCTGTGGAGGGAGGCAACCGATTGGCACCGTTAAGATTTCTATCATGACTGACTGCGGTCTTCTACCATGCTGCTACAGCAGTAGACTAGTAGTGCTGCCGATAGGCGGTGTGAAGGATTCCGTCAGTTCGGAGCACTTTGTCAAGAAGGCAGGCAAAAACCGTTCGCCAGGTGCTGCTGTGTCGCCGCATGCCAAAAAACGTTTTGTTGGGGATTCCGAAGCATATATTGTCGTATGGTACCTTCTTCCGCCGTGTTGGTGGTTGGCGAGGCGAGAATCGTATGGCAAAATTCATTCCCAGCCTTGCGAAGGGCTCTGTCCCTCCCGGTAATTCTACGTCGATCGCTTCGGATGCATACATACCCTAGAGAAACGTATGCTTAGGTAGTAGCCCTTTACTTCGAAGTTTTACACGTTGCATAGAAGGCTCGTGGAGCAAACATTTATTTGTTGATCGGGGGCCGCTCGCTGCAGTACGTACTGCCCTGCCTCATCAACACACCATGTACGTGCACATGTATGTAGTCTAGACTAGGCAAACTCACATTTCTTCCATTCAGACATCTTGAGGGCAGCTCTGGTAGAGGAAGGAAAGGGAGAAGAGGAGAGCGAGGGTTAGTGAGGGTGGTAGGGGGCGGGTGAGGTTCCTCAGTGGGGTGGGCCGCTGCCACTGGCATGACGCCTTTATTACTGTAGGAAGATCTTCCAGCACATACATACTCCATATCCATGTATGAAGAGCGTCAGAATCCTAGCGGCGTGGTACCCACATGCATCATGCATCATGCATCCTCGCAACCCGCATTTTTTTTTTTTTGTCTTCACTTCAAATCAGCGCTCACAGCGCTAGTAGTGCCATTTATTCCAATCCGCGGTCACACAGAAGAGCCCCTCTCTAGCCTCCCCTCCTGTGGTACTTTGCCTTCGATTTTTAATGCGAGAAGAGTTCAGCACTCTCTTCCCTCTGTGTACACACGAACTAGCGCTATCCACTAGGCCAGAAACGGAAGCGAGAGAAAAACTCACTCTGCAAGAAAAGCTCGCTTACGCCGGGATTCGAACCCCTGACCTGACCTCTATCTAGAAGGTTTCGAGGATACCAACTAGACCACCGGAGCCCGCATACAACACATTCGGAAAAACTGCCGTTGCGAGACTGTCACACACTAGGAAAAAATCAAGTAGTGACGTTATGCCGTATGACGTTTTCTTCGTGACTGCTGACCTGCTGCTGACCGGAAACATCCACAAAAGTGTTCTAAAAAAAAAAGAAAGAATTTTTTCACGCTCGCAAGCTTCTAGTGACGTCACTGTTGACCGGTTGTCAGCCAATCAACATACCGGATTCCTCCAAGTTCTATCAAAGTTCGATAAAGCTTCCTTCCTGCGGCTGAAGCGCTTCGCCCGCACTTCACTCCACCCTCCTCCCCCTCCTCGAAACCGGCGCGTTCACGAGCCGCACTCATCACACAACCAATATTCCGCGTACCTGACCTTCTCGTCCAAGAGCCTACCTCACAGCATCATGTCGGACTGGAAGAAATGTGAGAAGATCGAGAGAACACGCAGCAGGCACACATCAGTGGCGCTTTGTCCCTGCGTTTTCCCACGCCCATGCCCATTGCAACTGGGCCCATGTGGCGTACTCACTAGATCGGTCGCTGGATCCTACCTCTCGGCTTGCCACCTTGTTCGGATTCTCTTCTGTCAGAGTTTAGATGAATGGTAGTCTTTTTTTAGTCCAGTGGAGAAGGATATATATATGTAGTCCACATGGCGACGGTAGCAGCGAGTGGCCTACCAGCGTGATGGGTTAGTGGAGGCAAAGGAAAGCGTATGCACCATCAAGACAACACAAATGTACGTTGTAACACACTAGGGTACCTGGATTGACACGAAAGAAGATACGCATCATGTGGGTGGTTTTGTGCCATCTTCTAGTAATCTCGCAGCAAGAGGGTTCTCACACACGCTCAGCTCGTTTTTTTTGTATAATCACGTACATATAATAGTGTGGCTGTGTCCTCGGTGCTTCTACCCTGTGGGCTCTCTCGTTCCATACCCTCTGTGGATCGCTCTCAGACCTCGGAACATACACCCTGCTGTCCCACCCACAACATGCGCATGAAACATTTCGATTTAAAATAATCTAGACACCGGCTACCGGTGCCGCTTTTTGGCGCAGACCGCGTGTCTTTCCGGTCATGACAGACTGAAAGTTCGCTGCGTGCAGCGATGGGCTGCAGTAGTGCAGCAGTAGCAAGCAAGCCCGGCACCACGTAGTACGCAGCAGTGTATCCTGACGTCTATCGTACGTACAGCAGGTGGTCCGAACAAAGTGGCTTGCTTGTTGTGTGGAATTGTTTCTCGATCTTGCATACGCAGATGAGATAATGCCCGCCGATGCCAATATTTAATGTTTTATTCATTTACTTTTTGATGTATTCTTCCGCGGATTGCACATGTACCTGTAGTACAAAGATATGACTGTTGCCACTGCCACATGATCCGCCACGAAACCCGGCCGAGATGATCCTCGTTTTGGGAACAATACCCTGGCGTAGCTCAACAACAGCTGCAGTCAGCAAGCGTTTTCGCTTTTTGTTTAGATCAGGGTCATTTGTCAGTAGCACCGTCACCACCGCGTTGACAATTTGAATTTTTTGAATTGTTTGGCTTTGCGGTCTGTAATGACACTCAAATATTTTTTTGGGTCTGTTTTGGAAATCTAGTTATTTCCCAAGCTCGGTTCTAGCTCGGTTCTCATTCTTGCCGTGGTGTAAAACCAAACATGTTACATCTTCCGTAGTTTTTGGGCGAGACAAATATTATTCATGGAGCACACGTTCAAGTGGTGAAGGCCTAGAAATTTTTGCCTCCTGCGGAAGGCCGAGCTTGGTACTTCCGAGGTAACGTGATGACTTGACCTCCTGCCATTTTTTTTGTGGCACAATTAAAAATTCTCCGTAGATCAGCAGTCGTTTTCTCATCCGAACCGATGCACAGCCTGTCCATGATTCCCGCGAGAACTTTAAACGGCGGGCGCCTCACTCTCGAAATATCACATGCAGTGAAATTCGCAGGCAACATTTTGGGGACAACCAAATTTGTCTTGCCTGCCCCCATCATTCCTAACAACACACAAAAATATTCTCAAGACGGCATTGTTGCGTCACTGATCACTGCCCGCGTCCCGCCACCCACCGCCCGAACTCTTGTTTTTCAAAATGCAATGCAGATGACACCTATGACGTGCCCATCGACCCCAAGCAGCAGGACAAGGCGACCACCCTCAAGCTCTACAGCTTCCGGCGCCCCCACATGCGAGCCTTTCACTTCGCGTGGTTCGGTTTCTTCATGGCCTTCGTCTCCTGGTTCGCCTTCGCCCCCCTCATGAAGGAGATCAAGGCCGACCTCGGCATGACCAAGAACGAGGTGTACAACGCCAACATCTCGTCCGTGTCCTCCACTATTCTCTCGCGTTTCGTCGTGGGCCCCCTCTGCGACACCTTCGGCGCGCGCATCACCTCCAGCACCCTGCTGCTCATGGGCTGCATCCCGACCTTTTTCGCCGGCCTGGTGAACAGCGCCACCGACGTGGCCATCATCCGCTTCTTCATCGGCGTGATGGGCGCCACGTTCGTGTGCACCCAGTACTGGACGTCGCAGGTGTTCGCGAAGGAGTTCGTCGGCACGGCTAACGCCACCAGCGCAGGCTGGGGAAACCTGGGCGGCGGTGTCACGCAGGTGCGTCGTGAGCGGGAACAACAGCAGTCCCTTGGTTGTCGTAGAGGGTTGTAGTTTGATTAATTTGATGAACGTAATTCTGTAGAATCAAGTGCACGCTCACAACCAACTTGGTGTCATTGGATTTTGCTCGTTTGTTGACCCGATAGTCAACTCCCATCACCCTCGGTCATGAGTGCATGGCAGCAGCAACTCTCCTTTCGCTGGAAGCTCCAGATACGCAACAACCACCACTCACCTGTCGACAGAAGCACGATCTCAATGCTTGCTCTCTGGTGCCGTACAAGGTACGCTTTCAGTACCTCCTGTCATGACGGTTCCCTCTCGCTTTGCGACGCCCTCTTATCTCCTCGCCTGCCGTACATTTTCACAGATCTTCATGGTGGGAATCTGGAACGCCTTCAAGACCAGCTACGATAGCGAGACCGCGTGGCGTCTCTCGTTCCTCGTGCCGGCGGCCATCGTGTTCTGCGTCGCCATCGGTCAGGTGTTCCTCGCCGACGACTGCCCGAAGGGTAACTACAAGGAGCTCGAGGCGCACGGTGCCATGACCCGCAAGTCCTCCGCCGTTTCCTTCAAGAAGGTGACCTGACAGTTCTCAGTACGTTTGATTCGCAGAGGACGGGAAGGTGGTTTCATCAGGCCGTGCTATGTATACAAACGTTGTCTATGGGGGTCGATCGTACGGTAATAACCTCATGTGATAAACATGGGAGTCACAAGGACGTAAATTCAAGTGCATGACATATATCATTCGCACCGTCCCTTTTGCTGAAGCAGATCCTCTCACTCCCCGCCTGACGTACGCAACCATGTGCTTTATCGCCCTGTGCATGATGTCCACCGATCAGGGCTACTCGAACGTGAACTCATGGATCATGTTCGCCCAGTACGCCGCCTGCTTCGGCGTTGAGCTGACCGTCAACAACGTGGCGGCCAACTACTTCTCTGACGAGTTCGGTCTGTCGACCTCCAAGGCGGGTATGGTGGCGTCGTTGTTTGGGCTCATGAACCTCTTCGCTCGGTCGGTCGGCGGCATCTGGTCCGGTGAGTCTTTTCGGCCGAGGCAGGTACATGTGCCTCTGGTGCACCCCTGTCTGTTGCGCTTGTTCGTGTTTCTCATCGAGTGCTTTCCGTTCTGGGTGGGCCGCAGATCTGGCCGTTGCAAACAAGCGGAAAATACGTGTATTTCCCTGGAAAAGGATGTCGCTCTTCGCTTGGGGCGTCCGTATGTAGGTCTTGGAAGCCCACAAGAACGTTTGTCAGGCAACCCAGCTTTGGATATTGTAGTCCGGCTTTTGTTTTTTGTTGCAATGCGGTGGTTTCACGCGCCCAGAAGTGGGTTCACGTGCCCAAAGCACTTTCGACGACACATAGATTATTGTTTTCACCGGTAGATATCATGTGCCAGTGCGGGATGCCGGTTCGCTGACCCACGACACGAGTTCCGTATTTTTTCTGTAATTATATCTGCTTGACCAAGCACGTTTGCTTGTGTCACTTCCAACGTATTTTCTTGTTGGAAACAAATCCAATTGGCCCAACGCCTTCGCTGACCTCTTTCCCGCACCCAATTTCTTATCGTGTGTGGCAGACTTCCTCTACCGCAAGTTCGGCGCGGGTGTTACCGGCATGCGGGGACGCTTCTTCGCCCAGTGGTCCGCCCTCGTGTGGGAAGGCTGCTTCCTCTTCCTCTTCACCTACATGAACACCCTTGGTGCGGCCATCCCCATCCTCATCCTCTTCTCCGTGGGCGTGCAGATGTCCGAGGGAACCTCGTACGGCATCGTGCCGTACATCGTCCCGGACGCGACGGGCGCGGTGTCGGGCATCGTGGGCGCCGGCGGCAACTTCGGCGCAGTGATGTGGGGTCTCATCTTCCGGTTCGGCCCCACCAGCGAGAGGTCGGTGTTCCGAATTATCGCGGCGATCGTGGTTGCCCTCTCGTGCACTACGCCGTTGATGAAGATCCGCGGGTACGCCTCGTGCTTCGGTGCGCCCAAGGGAGAGCCAGACTCCATCGCGGAGATCTAAGAGTCTTTCGTGGCCACCGTCCGTCCATGATGCAATGCACGGACCTCTCGCGATGAGTAATGATGGCACACAACGCGTTGGGGAACTGCTGGTGGCGTCGGAGCATTCTTGTCTTTGGGTTTACCGGCACTATTGATGGTATGACGGAGTCATGAATGGTAGATACGGTAACTTGTGAATAGGTATTGAAGGAGCGTGCTTGTCTGTTCCTTTTTGATCGTCAGCGAGTGAAAGTCGGGTTGGTTTTTATCAAATACGAAGAATAATATGGGCGTCGACGCCCATATATATGCATAACAGTCTCGTCATATACCTCTGGAACATAACACGTGTGCGCGCTTACAGCCGTCCCATGGCGTACCACGCTCGCGTTTTGTGGAGGACTAGCTAAATCGGGTCTAACGAGATATTATTAAGGTCTACCTCTGGTTTAAAGCCCGCGCGTTGCGAAAGTCGTCCATCTCACCCCATGTGAGTGCATGATAGCAACAAATATCCTTGTGCAGGGTGGTTGGTAGCCGAAAATTTTGTTTGAGCTCCGCATGTAGCAAATCTCAATAGGTGCTGTTGTCTACGAGGCTCCGATACGAGATCACATGTTGTTGGAAGGGGAGGTGACATTGCCTCAGTCATACCACGGAACGGGTGTCATTTTCTACCTCGTCCAAAATATGTTGTAATGACCAGTAGTAGCGCTCTGTCCTGGGGGAATCATAGTGGTATGCTTGACGGTAGTCTAGGAGTGAAGGTCATCCGTCTGTAGGGTTGTCAGCATCGCTTCCCGATAGCTGAGCGCTGGGCATCCACGCGTCGTTTTTTTATTTGGAAGGAGGATAAACTTGCGCGGATTTATATGACTTCCCATTCTTGCATCGTGCGGAGTTCTTTAGAGGGCACGCTTGTTTGGGAGCGTGCGTAGAGGAAGCAGCAGGAAGTAGTTCGCGGAGTGCGCCGCCGCATCTGCTTCTGCTCTGATACACATGAGGTACGAACGTGATACGATATACAGTAGTGTACTTCGTTCCCCCCTTCGACTGTGATGAAGAGACGGCCATTTTTTTTTTTTCGAGGACGCGTACTACTGATACTGAACGTACACTCGTGTTCAAAACAAAGAGAGGTCGGTGATAAAATAATAAAATAATAGTGTGTGTTGGTTTGATGTTTTTGATCATATGCTCAGGGACAAAAGTAGCAGCAGTGAAGCAAAGAATTTCATGACGTGTATTCGAACGTGCGTTGTCACAATCTACGGGAAGATTTGGGTTGCCCGAGGGTGTCAGGACCGCAGACATGTGGCAGAGGGAGAAACCAGAAACTGATCGTTAACTCACCAAGCTTTTTGAATAGAAGTCTCTCCAAGCAGTCTTAAGCAGCAGCAGGCACGAAAGCGGAATCTCGTTCTTGCGATTGCTGTCCACTAGCTGCAGGAGGTTTGCATACACATTCTAGCAGCACGCAAAGTGCACCCCACGAGACCCCAGAGCGAGGAGACGCGGCCGAAAGCCTTTCGTCGGTACACAGCTGTACGTCTTCAGCGCTCGCCCCTTGCGTATCGGAAGATGGGTGCCGCTCGCAATTTTCTATGCTCGTGTGATGTCGTTGTGCAAAAGGATGCCTACAGCCGGTCGCTGTTGCTTCTGGTTGCACGGTGAAGCGATAACACGCCCTTCTTTTCTGTTGGATGTGCGCGATAAGTAGGTGTGATGTGAAGCGTTTGCAATCATCGTGGGTGTGTGCCCTCTCCCACACGTGTACCAGTGCGTGTGGGGAGAAAAATAAGTGGCATGTACTTTGGGCCTTTGGGTATTTAATCGTCTGCGTGATGAGGGACGTGCGTACAGCGTACAGCAGCATCTCCGTAGAAGCTCTCGTGAGAACACAAAATGTGGATGGCTTTTTTGACGACGGTTCATGATGTCATCCAAAGAATGTGAGCTCAAACTTCAGTGGCACATTGACCGTAGTTGGGCGTGATTTTTTTTTCCTCCGGCTTCATGAGCAGTACAGCACCAGATCGTTTGTCGAGTGCCCGAGCTCACACCACAGGCAGCCACAATTTCTTTCATCACACATCGCAGCTCCCAAGCTTCCTATCCCCCAGCGATGTCGGACTGGAAGAAATGTGAGAGGAAGATGTGGCAGCGATAAAAATAAGTTTGCTTTTGCAGAAAGGTCACCTACAGCAGCAGCAGCAGCAACGTCATCGTTTTTTGTTCTACTGCTGTACAATGTACAGCTTCCCCGTGACTTTTCCCGCTCTCTGCTGTGGTCGTCTGATCTTGAAATGCTGTCCCTTGTGGGGCGTACCCCGGAACTGCGCGCACAGTGAAACCCGTCCCACCCCACCGTAGTCGGAGAGGCACAACTTTTCTGGTGCATCACAACTTGTGCATCATCATCATCTCTCCAAAAAAGTTGTTCCTGCCTCTGCCTAGAAATTGTTGGGGGAAGATCGGATCCGAACTCCTGTGTTGCAAGCCCTGCTTGTGAAACGTTGTTGGCGAAACAGCATTTTGGTGTAGACCGCTCTGGCCTCTTGGTGGGCTAGCGTGTTCTCGCGCCACATATTGGTGACGACGTGGTGATAGCCGCTCTGCGGTACTGACTGTAGCTTTTTTGCCACGTACCTCCTGCTCTCAGTACGCATGTATATGTATGCATACATACATGTAGTCTACACATGTATATGCATACATGTAGTCTACACCGTACAGCAGTAGTAGTCTATTGTAAATATATACCGTGTGCAATAGGGGTATCATTAACGACCAGTAAGAAGGGCGTATACAAACAAACACAGCGTCGTCTGCGGTGAACTTGGGGCTGGTTCTCATGCTTAGGACGATGCCCCCCCACACGCCTTGGATGTATCGGAGGGCATACCGGTGTGTTTGAGCCACTGCTGTTGTAGGAGGGGTGTTTTTGTAAGGTTATGTGAAAGGAGGGACGCGACTTGCCGTAGGGGGGCTGCCACCTGTGCAAAGAAGGATATAATACCCGACAATATTAATTATAAGAATATAATAATGTGTTTGATTTAATTGCTTGTTTTGGGGTTTGGGGAGTACATATTAACGAAGAGCCAAAAAATCAAAATCCAAATGGGCACAAAATCAAAATCAAAATGCGTTGCGTGGAAAACTGAAAAAAGAGGGTCGTGTAGACTATGTTAAAGAAGATAGGAGACAGATGAGACACGTTTCCAACTTTGCACATACATGGAGGCAAGAACATTTTGGCCGGCGCCCTAAGCGGCCTACCGAGCTTCGTATTATGTACTGGTGTGCAAGACTGTATGCATTCACAACAATAGAGTGCCGTGACGTTCGCGTCGTGATCTACAACTGGTTTCCTAGTGTGCGTGTCGATGTCATCAAAACGAGGAGCGTGTGGCATCAGACGTCGTTGGTCGAGCGGCAATTAATTCAAGAAAGGCTTGAGAAAGGCTTGATCAACAGCAAACGAGTGCTGTGTTTTTTTTTTGTGACTCCCAAATGCATTTGTGGATACGGTCAAATTGATACGTATGGTTGCGCATGGATTGCGACTACTGTACAACAGTTGCGCCGTGTTTCCCCATGCTCTGTGCCCAAGCTGCCGGCCCGTCTCTGCAGTTAAAAAAAGCGGGGCGAGCAGTCTGCCGTTGTTTGCGGTGATGACTACAATAGGTACTCTGTTGTGCACATCATCTCTTCTCTATGTCATGTGTGTATCGAGTAGGAGAAGTTCCGTCGAACTCACACAAGATGCACTATTATAGCGTGTACTAAAACAAGGCACTTCTTCTCTCCGAGATACTTTTTTTCCAACTGTGATCCGGGATGTGCGCGTACTTAATTGCGCGAGAGTTTTTTTCCATTTTTGTAATATCATGTTATCTGAACATCAATCTTTGGTTACGCCTTTCGGTACAAGACTGGACGCGCCAGCCGGGGTTACACCTAGCAGTAGGAAGTAGAATAATTTCCGCGTTCCTTGTGCGGTCCTCGCGTTGATGATTTTCGCGATAAGGATTCAGCCAGCCATTGCTTTCCCTCGTCGCGACCGTCAAGTCGAATTGTTGCGTACGCACGAATTTCGCTCTCCACGTTTGACACGTTGTGAGAAAAATCCCAGTACGTGTAAAAAACTGCAGCGGGATTCGAACCTACGTCCAGATTTCATGTCAGGTTGTGAGACTACATGAACACGCCTGTTCTTGTGTTGTGTGACCGATCTGGTATACGGGGGTTAGTGGAAGTGCCGGCAAGGCATGTGGTGCTACAGTATGTACACTTTCCATGATTCGAAGTCCACTTGTTTCCGTTGTCTTCACATTATATCGGTTCCGGTCTCACCTCAGTACCTCCTAACATTCGTACTCCGTCCGGCTGACGCGGGCGCCCGCCTTGGGTTCGCTTGAACGTGTGTATTGCCTCGAGGAACGGCGCGGTGCGAAAACACAGAAATTTGTGACTGTTGTTCTTGTCCTTTGACAAGTAAACTTTCCTCTCCACCTTATTCTGCGAATGTTTGTTTCAAACAGACGACAGCTATGACGTGCCCATCGACCCCAAGCAGCAGGACAAGGCCACCATGTTCAAGCTCTACAGCTTCCGGCGCCCCCACATGCGAGCCTTCCATTTCGCGTGGTTCGGTTTCTTCATGGCCTTCGTCTCCTGGTTCGCCTTCGCCCCGCTCATGAAGGAGATCAAGGCCGACCTCGGTATGACCAAGCTCGAGGTGTACAACGCCAACATCTCGTCCGTGTCCTCCACCGTGCTCTCGCGTTTCATCGTGGGCCCCCTCTGCGACACCTTCGGCGCGCGAATCATCTCCAGCACGCTGCTCATCATGGGGTGTATCCCGACCGCCTTCGCCGGCCTGGTGAACAGCGCCACCGACGTGGCCATCATCCGCTTCTTCATCGGCGTGATGGGCGCCACGTTCGTGTGCACGCAGTTCTGGTCCTCGCAGATCTTCGCGAAGGAGTTCGTCGGCACGGCTAACGCCACTACCGGGGGCTGGGGAAACCTGGGCGGCGGTGTCACGCAGGTGCGTCGGAGAAAAGAGAGGAAGGGAGCGAGAGAACAAAGTTGTTTCCAAAGGTGGCATCTAGACAATGTCGAATAGTTAACCAAGGGACAAACGGATCTCACTTTGTAGATACTCGGATCATCACACCTCTTGCAGTCCCCCCACCATCCCCCCCCCCATGCCACAGGTCCTACCCCCTCCCCCTCCATGGCCAAAAGGAGAACGTTACATCTAGCCCAAAAGCCCGCCGAACGTTTCACAGAATCCCATACCCGTTCTTGTGAGCTTGTTGGTTTGTCCATCAACCTCACCATCGGCACGTGTAAAGTCGTGTTTGTTTACTCCTCACAGCCCCCATTATCGTCCATCCCTCCTCGCCTCGTGTGATCTACGTAGATCTTAATGGTCGGAATCTGGAACGCCTTCAAGACTGGCTACGACAGCGAGACGGCGTGGCGTCTCTCGTTCCTCGTGCCGGCGGCCATCGTGTTCTGCGTTGCCGTGGGCCAGCTGTTCCTCGCCGATGACTGCCCGAAGGGTAACTACAAGGAGCTCGAGGCTCACGGTGCCATGACTCGCAAGTCCTCCGCCGTTTCCTTCAGAAAGGTGAATGAGGCGGTTTTGGTCCCGTGCCTATACCAGAGTTCAGTATGGTCGAGTTTGCTGGCAGAGCTGTAGTGTACCCCATCTTGGAGCGATGATTGGTGGTAGGGTGACTATTCAGCATCATGCGGAACGGTCTCTCTTGCATTCTTACCCGTTGCTGATGCTATCCATCATCTCTCACGTTTGCCCGTTCGCTTGCCCGTTCGCTTGCCCCCTTGCCTCCCCTTTCAATCGCCTCCCCATTCGCTGAGCAGGGATACCTGAACGTGAACTCATGGCTCATGTTCCTCCAGTACGCCGCCTGCTTCGGCGTTGAGCTGACCGTCAACAACGTGGCGGCCAACTACTTCTCGGACGAGTTCGACCTGTCTACCTCCAAGGCTGGTCTCGTGGCGTCGTTGTTCGGACTCATGAACCTCTTCGCCCGCTCTCTGGGTGGCATCTGGTCCGGTGAGTACGCAAGACACGCGACTGTATTGGCCGGTGCTGCTACGGTATTGGAGATGGTTGACTGCACACCGTCTGTGCCCTGTTCGGATGTATCGATCCCGTAGAGTGCGTTCCTGACCTGAAACATACGCGAAGCGTTGCAACGGCAAGTCACCACATGCGCATTACTTGGAACCTCGCTTTTTGTGTCGATATTGTACATGGTCGAAACAGGGTGAAGTGGCGCATCTTCCCACCACCAGACAAGTCGTGTCCAACTTGAGCACTCTCTTTTTCACCACTCCCCCCACGCCCCGTGCCCGCCCTGCGTCTCCCCCGGACAAATTACCCATCCCCGTGCAAAACGCCTACAACAACGACGACAGACTTCCTGTTCGCCAAGTTCGGCGGCGGCGTTACCGGCATGCGCGGACGCTTCTTCGCCCAGTGGACTGCCCTCCTTTGGGAAGGCTGCTTCCTCTTCCTCTTCACCTTCATGAACCAACTTGGTGCGGCCATCCCCGTCCTCATCCTCTTCTCCGTGGGCGTGCAGATGGCGGAGGGCACCTCGTACGGCATCGTGCCGTACATCGTGCCGGACGCGACGGGTGCGGTGTCGGGCATCGTGGGCGCCGGCGGTAACTTCGGCGCGGTGATGTGGGGTCTGATCTTCCGGTTCGCGGGCAGGAGCGAGAGGGCGGTGTTCCGAATCATCGCGGCGTTCGTGGTGGGCCTGTCATGCCTTTCCCCTTTCCTCAAGATCCGCGGGTACGCCACGTGCTTCACCGCTGCCCAGGGAGAGCCGGACTCGATCGCGGACATCTAAGACTCTTCTCGTGTCAAGATTGGTTGACGAAACGTTAGTCTGTTCGTGAGCCATGCGCACACGTCTTCCTCTGCTCGCTGTGTGTTGTAGCAGTCTGAGCGTAACCTACGGCGCTGATGTCCGCCTGTCTTGCGACCTCCAACTGGGGGATGATTGTAGTGGTGTGTTCTTTTTTTGGTATCTGTCCATAAGTAGATCAGTTTCGTCTTGTTTTTCGCGCACCGACGTGCAGGATGATGTGAAATGTGTGAATTTGGTGCCCTTGGAGAGTCGTCAAAAAAAAAATGATGACTGAGGGTTGTTGGAACTGTGTTTTAGTTTTCTTGGGTTTTGTTTCGACGTCCGATGACCCACAACAAATGCGTCAGACGCGGCCAGTGGGTGGGGTGTAGTCGTGCTGGAAGCGTTGTACTCGTGGCATATCGTACGCCAATAGCAGTAGCGCAACTCCACGAGCGTTGGGTTGCACAGCCGCCTATATCTATGCGTTTATTTTGCCTGGGTCATACTCTGATAATCTGCACGTAACATGCCGTGGAAGTCGGTCGGGAATGGAAGTCTCCGCATATCATATGCATGATTTTGTTTATTTTTTCTCTCTTGTACGCGCGGAGGATATAACAGACTCATGCCTGTTAGATCTAGTTAGCGCTCACCGTTAGGGGGAACTAGGGCTGATGGAGGGTGGTAAAGATCAGAAACAGAGTACCATAGGATTGAAAGGCGTTGGGGGAGAAATGACACATTTCCATTCCTTCTCTCATGGTAACATGCGAGAAGTTGAGTCACAGACTAAGGTCACAAGTTTCGTTGATGCGGGGTTGGGGGAGAGGAGGAGGGCGCACCGTACGATGCAGCACACGGGTTTCAATCTGCTTTTTGTCCTTAGCCACATGTCTGGTGTCGTGGAATGTTCCGTTGTTATTATAAACATGTAAAATATGGCCGGCTTGTTGGTACGTAGTGATAGGTTTGCTGGCTGCACCCATTGGAATGGCTGGACCTTGCTTACACCAAAATACAAAGGAGAATTTCAATCCATGCTCTAATTGCGGCTTGGTGGTGTTTCGACGGCGACGTGTTACAACAATGGTATAACAAATATCTAGTCTAGAGACGTGAAGATATTTGCATAATAATAATGCAACCGATTCTCGGCTCGTCCGAAAACGTGCTCTGCGGCGGCGGATGTGTCGTGGCTGTAGAGAGGGACGAAAAAAAAGCTTCAACGAGCTTATTGCACTTCATCTATCTGTCTTACCTCGCTTTCAACAAGAAACTGTGTGTGATGTGTGCCCGGGGTTGTGGCACACACACACGGACGGGAGTGCAGTCCCCGTGCAAGTGTCTTACCTCTGGCCCGGCCAACTTGAGCAATGAAGACTCACTACCGAGAATGCTGCTCAATCGCGCGGGCGTCGAGTGTATGGATGCCGGTTGAGTTGTGTGGGGCGCACGCTCCTTTTGTGACAGCAGCGTTTCGCTCTAAACCGTGCCCTGCTCTGTTTGATACCATCCTCGACCAGGAGATGAGGTGTTTGTGGCCGCCCATGGTGAACTGTCTGTCTGCTGTGTGCGACTGTTCGATGCATAGACTACATCATCACACGTCCGCTCGTCTTTAATTTAGATAAATTGAATTTTCTCGTTGGTTCCTAAGACATCCACCAAGCAAGCGTAGAATACCACCGCCGCCGTAACTCGGCCTCGTAAGGAACACACATTGACATGCATACAAAGTATAAAAGTGCTGGGTGTAGTCGACATATTATTTTACGTTGACTACAAACAACTACGTAGATCTACAGATATAATAACAATTTCGACTATTACCACAAAACAACAGCAACGTAGATCATGTATGTGCTGGGGATACTCTCTCTCACGACGCAACCTCCACGATCGCGGTGGTATGTACTGCTGTAGTACAGCAGCAATGCTACTGCACTTTGCTGAAATAATTGACGACCGCGGAGAAGCAGTAGCCCGTAAGTATGTCCTACTTCTCCCGCCATTTCTTTCCTAAATGGCGCACTTTCCTGTACACGACTCTCTCTACTGCTTATTTATCTTTGTGCTCTGTGTGCGCTCCGTGCGCACATCATGCACGATGTGATCACATTCCAGTGACGGAGCCCCCTGCCCACGGGTTCAGTTACGGAGCCCCGCCGCCGCTTGCGCTGCAACTGATCTGTCTCTGTGATCAATGTGTTTGTACAACTGCGTGTAGAGACGATAATGAAGTAGCAACCAGCGGAGCAGGAGGAGAGCCGATTACTTACAGAGAAGCACGAGCTACGGGTATGGCTGTAGAAGCCAATTCTGATGGAGAGTACGACTACTTAGAAGCTGAGGAGAGGGAGCAAGCCGCGGATGATGAGGTTATCTCGATCCTGGATGACAGCAGCATCGAAGAGCAACATGATCGCTATCAGGAGAAGGGGGAGGAGGAGGAGCGGCAGGATGAGGAGGAGGAGGAGGGGGAGGAAGAGTAAGCCCAAGCAATTGCTGTGTCTGTGGTGTGCGTTTCTGTGCTTTCTCGGAGCTCTCTTGCGCATCGGGCTGCGTACACCGAGTTTTTAAAAACTGTGTTCCTACAGTCTATTAAAAACTGTGTTCCTACAGTCTATTACAAGTATGGTACCGCGGATGCATCATACCGTTGCTCAAGATACCACACCCCCTGGAGAGATCTTCAAAGCCCGAGTACTCCACGAGGAAGAGGGTGCCGAAATCAAATGATACGCTGTCGGAAACATTTCGACGAGGCTGCTCCAGCGCCTCTATGTTCGGCGCCGTTACTGCTTGTCCTGCCGAGCAATCGAGCTCTGAAATTCGTTCGAGGGGGTATGATATCGGGTATAGTATCTTACGCGACCTTCGGAAGTTCTACAACTTTGTAGAATTTCTTGTACGGCGTACACCACTCGGTTCCACTCTCTTTTATGGCACTCAGATGGAGCGTACAGCAGCAGCGGCAGCAGCCTTTTTCGCGTCTTTGCGTGTTCTCCTTGTCTCCCTGCACGCTGAGCCACACCTACGACTGCTTCTCCTTGTCTCCCTGCACGCTGAGCCACACCTACGACTGCTCACAGATACGACTACCAAGACGCCGTAAACCGGTCCAGGCAGGAAGAGAGAGACGACGACGACAACCTCTCGGACATGTCCCAGGAATCCAACTACGAGTACGAGGTGTCTGATGGCGAAGCAGGGGTCTCGACGCAGGGCAAGGTGTGCTGCGCGTGCCTGGTGGCCGGGTTCCATTGAGACGAAGTCAGGTCGGATTTGTTCAATCGCGGCAGCGGCCTTTGCTTCTTCTCAGTTTTCTCTCCCTCTTGCGTATTTTCACTCTGTTCGGAAACACAGGGACCATTCACATGCTTATGTGATTGTCCCCATGGTCCCTACATTGCAGACCAGAGTGGTTATCAGTACAATAGTGTGCAAAGATTCTACAATATCTCGTTGTTTCTGCAGCACAAGTAACGATATCTCATTGTTTCTGATTGGACAACACTCTACCGTATTCTGAACCAACTCTTCCACAACACTGTTCAACCGGGTAAATCTCGCTACCAGCAACACGACAAGTTCCAACAACGGATGCACCAACTTTTTTTTTTTTTTTTGCTACGGACGGTGCAATACACACACACACATGTTCTACGAAAACCTCGGACCAGTCGCGTGGAGGTACGTTACACGGTTGCGTTGTTTGCTCTCCCACCGATATCCCGGATTCACACACGCGGGGTTAGTGGACGGGAGCCCGGATCCCTGTGGTATTCTCGTGGACCCCGCATGGGCTCCATGTTGGCCCGAACTGGTTGCAGAGGCCGAAAGACGGCGTCATTTGTGCATGCCTGGCCACCCCCGCATTCCTCGAACGCGGTTCTCTCGCCTCTTTGGCACGAGGCCCACTCTGCCTGGTCGGCGAAAGCCTGACTAACCGTGGTATGACACAAGATAACACACCCCCTGGACCAATTTTCAAAGCTCGATAACGCCACGACGAAGAGGATGCATAAATGAAATATTTTCGGAAAGCTCTCGTTGAGACAGCTTCAACGTCACCGTTTTCGACGCTGTGGCTCTTTCCGCTGTTGAGAAATCGAGATTTGAAAATCGGTCCAGGGGGTGTGTTATCTTGTGTCATTTACGGTACTCGACCCCTCCCGGCTTCGTGTAGGGGTATGGTGTGTTACGGTGGACGTTCTTGGTTTCGGCTGTCTTACTCTTGTGCCTGCGCACTACTACTACTACAGCAACGTGTCTCGCGAACGAAGACGGCCGAAGCTGCAGCGAGGCGAGGAGTCTTGGTCTAAAATCCCACCGCAAAACTAAGAGGCGTGTGCGTGCCAAAGACGAGTACCGCGCCTATTGGTCGTCTCTCCAAGGGGTAGGAACGAGTATGTCCCCTCCCCCCTTCTCCGGTCGGTGCAAATGACGCCTTCCCAGGACTTAGCGGAAGCTGATGCCGGCGCGTTCGTGGAGGAATCGGACGGCATGTTCGCCAGGGTCGAGACCCCGTCGACGCACCTCGTGCGCCTGTGGATCGGCGTCAAGCCGTGGCGGCTGTACGAGGGCCTCGGGTCTAGGACCGTTGAGGCTCTCGGTCTGGATCCGTTGAAAGGGGTCATGGTGCGTGAGCAGTCTAGTTTTTTTTGTTCATGTGTTGGACGCAACACGTCCGTTACTTGTGTTTTGTTTTTTGCATCGAGGGCGGGAAGCGGCTTTTTGTGGTGCGCGCGTGTGTTTCCTGATTTGCTGTCTTGTGCGCCTGGCACTTTTCGCCACATGAAATTTTAGGCCATGATGTTTGCTGCTACGACGTGCTGTGCCATGATTTTTTCTGCTACTGCTCTACGGTATCCAGCTTATCATGATAGGTGTGCGTTCCCCTGCTTTTGCTAACAGTGATGCTTAGCTTGTTTTTGGTCCGATTTTTTGTTTACGGTGCTTTGCTTTTTGAGGCGTCACTTGAGGTGGTATGCATATGTGCGGCTGCACGATCGGCCTCCAATCACCGTGCTACTTACCACTGTCGCCTTCCTCTCCGTCGTCATGATCGTCGTCGTCGTCGGCTGTCCATTTTGAGTGCTGCTTCGTTGCGTGCTGCGCGATGGGGAGCTTGGTTTCGTTACAGCAACGTAGCCCAGAGCCTGTCCGCGACATAGTATACCGTAGGTGACAGTTGGTATCACTTACACCCCCTGGACCGATTGTCAAAAGCTCGACTACTCCACAGCAGAAAGAATGGCGGTGCCGAAAATGGCGCCATTGGAATAATCTCATGGAGAGCTTTCCGAACACGCATCGGTTGGTTTCTCCATCCCCATTCGTGGGTTGAGTTGTCGAGCTTTGACAATCGGTCCAGGGGGTGTGATATACTGTGCGACCTACCTTAGGGTACAGCAGCTTTCGTGTAGCGGTGCCTGTGTGTCCTGCGCGTGATTGCCTCCGTTCCCATCCTCCAATCCCACCCGCTGATGCCCCCGGGCGACCCACACGCACCCCACCCGCCCTTATTTCTTCTTCTGTGGGAACTGTGGTGCTCTTTCGTGCACGTTATGCTGGGAACGGACCAGTACTACACCTTTTCCAGCCCCAGGCGGCCCATACGCTCCCCCCCCCCTCCCTGATTTCTGAACTGTGGTGCTCTTGTGTGCAGGTGATGCTGACAACGGACCAGTACTACACTCTCTCCAACAAGTGTCCTGGTGTCAGGTGGTTGAGGCAGGTGGCCCCCGAAAAGATGCACACGGCGGCCAAGTGCAGCGACGGAAGGTGAGACGTAGCGCGACAGGTTGCCTTGCAGTAGTAGATGGTATTAACCGCAAGGAAGTGGGCAGTTGGCAGAAAGTGGCGGAAGCTAGGCGTGTGCTGCTTGAAGCCGTGTTGATTGTTGGGTTTGCAGGAGATCGGTCGGCGTTGGCAAGGGCCCCGAGTTCCCAAGAAGACCCCCCAACTACAAAGTATGGTCCATGGTCTAACATCTACGGCATGCAAAACATAAGAGTACGCCCCACCCAACCTGTAGTTGCCACCGGTTCGGTTCTCTGCTTTACCCGGCTTCTAGCGCCACGGTTGCTTGTCTACTTGTTGGGCATAGGTTCTGGAGGCAATGGACATCACGGATGAGGCGTCGGGACTCGTGCACGCTCCTGTCGACCGTGCGGTCTTGACGCTTGCGGTACTCTCGGCCTTTTTTGTTTAGAAATCTGCGCACGGCAGCTACCCGAAATCCTCCCTCCCCCGACGCCGCTTTTCTTGTCCGCCCGTCGGATCGACGCGCCTGGGGGTCCGCACACCGACGTCACCACCAACACCACTACCACCATGACCACCACTACCACCACTACCACCGCCACCACTGCCACTACTACCACCATGACCACCACCACCACCACTACCACCACTACCACCGCCACCATTGCCGCTACCACCAACATCATTTGTCACCATCGCCACCATGGCCACCACTATCCCCACCACCACCACCACCAACACCACCACCATGATCGTCACCAACGACAAACAGCGTCGGAGACACGTTCTCGCTTCAGTGGATGCTCCGCAAGAGGCTCGAGGAAGAGCTGAAGCAGAACTGGCCCCCCAGGTCCCGCTACGCCGACGAAGAGGAAGCCGAAGGTGATCCTCACCGCGCCGGCGGCGGCGGTCCCGGGCAGGCGGGTGGGGGTGCGGGGGCGGGGGACCCTAACATGGAGGCAACTCGCTTGGCGATTGAGGCGATTTGCGACTGCACCGCGGTGTCGGCGGAGCTCGCCGCCTATGCCCTGCAGTTTTCCCAGGTATTTTGCCTTAGTATAATAGGTAGATCCTGTTTGTCGGGTAGTTGTTAGGGTCGTCGTCACCGGGTGCTGGCCGTTTGGGGGAGGCGGGTGTGTGGGGGGGGAGGCATTCAAAAGCATATGCGAAGGTGGTTGCCGTTGACGGGCTTCATGACGTGCCTTTTTTTTCTTCCATCAGCATGTTCCAACGCTGTTGTTGAGCCTAATCACTTTCGTATAGTACGGAAGAGCATACCTCCTGGTAGGCGTGATTGAACGTGCTCGATTTTTGGGCTTGCCCTCTTTGCTAGATGGATTGTGCTTATTTTGCTTTGTCCGCCTCAGCAGTACTGGTACACGTGAGTGAACGGACTCACGCTGGGTCACCGTGCTTGCGCCACCTCCCCGTCTTTGGTGTCTTCTTGTTACGCGGCACACATGCGGTCCGTTGACTGCGGCGCAATGCGTTTTGAGATCTGCGACTCCTGCCTGCAATACTCCAGCTTCGCTGGTGTCGCGTGCCATATTGCCGGCCGGCGTCGCCTCTCCCCCCCCCCCCCCCACCC
>FN648462.1:166878-213452 GCA_000310025.1 Ectocarpus siliculosus
ATTGGGTGTTTTGGTTGTTTTCTCGATGGGAAAGGTTCGGACCCTTTTTCGGTGGGGGGGGTTCGGGAAACCTTGGTGGTTCCAACCCCGGGCAAGTTAAGGGGGTCCAGGGAAAGAGTTAACTTTCTTCCCGGCCCACATTCAAAACCGCAGTTTTCGCCCTTTATCTTGCCTTAGGACATTGGGAAAAACACCGGATTGTTACAAGACCGCCGGGTTGGTTTTTTTTTTGGTTTTCCCCCCTTTTTTTTTGGGGCCCCCCCCGGGTGGAAACCCGGTGGGTTCCGTCCCGGTTTTTTGGGGATGAAATGCCAATGGCAAAAGGATTAGGGCATGCCGGGTTAGGAGTACCCCCCCCCCCCCCCGCCCCCCCCCCTGCCAACTACGCCATACGTTTTCATGTCTTCACCCCCGCCCACCTCGATTCCTCCACCTCCGCGTGCACGATCGATTCTCTTCTGTTCTTGTGCTCGTCGGTGAGAGCAGTTGCGCGTGGCTCACGCCGTGATTGACAAGCTCCGCAACGCCAACAACAGGTGCCTGGTCTGCAACGACAAGATCGAGGGATTCCTCCCCGCGGTGCCGATCGTCTGCCAAAAGGTGTGTCCTGCCTGCCGTATGCCGCCGTGTGGCACGCGGATGCCTACCCGCTCTTGATTCTAGTGTTGGTGCCGATCGTCTTCCCATCGGTGTGTCCTGGCGTATACCGCGTGGCACGCGGTGCCTGCCAGCTCATGATTCTGGTGTTGGCGCCGATCGACTATTGTTATCGCAGCTTGCTTAGGGCAACCGTGTGCTGGTCCTCTAAGAGATCTCAGGCCTCGGGGGTTCCGCACGAAAAAGTGCGTGGTTCGGGTCTTCCAACTGAAAGTTATCACAGTTTGTTTTACAGTTCTGTGAGACCTCTGTAGAGACCGTAATGGTCTCTTATAGAGGAACCAGCGTGTGTGTCCTGTTGTATTTGGTACCGTTTAGCATGCGGTTGTTCGTGATCAATGCTAGGGTTGGTGCCGATTACGGTGTATCCTGTCGAGTACCTTTAGCATGCGGTTGTCAGTTGCGCTCAACTGTGGTGTTGGCGTATGCATGGCCAGAATGTGTCCAACCGTGTACGTTGAGCATGCGGTTGTCAGACTCCATGCCAGGCCGAAAGTCCGCCAGAACAAGTTTTTCCGTATGCGAGTAGCATGCGGTTGTCCGTTCGTAAGGCCAGGGTTTGTGCCGGTCGTCCGCCAAACTGTTAACATCTGTCCTTTGCAGCGCGAAGCACAGGAAGCGATCCTAGGGTTGCCACTGATCGTCTGTCGCAAGTGGTTGTGTCGTTAACGCATGGCGACGTGGGCAAGGGTGCGAAACGAACAGCTTGAATTGATATAAGGGGGTCCCGCGAGAGCATCACTTCAATCCGAGAGGCCCACCGCCCCCCACTAGGCAAGACTCGTTCACTCTTGCTGGGTATGAGACTCTCATGCGAAACGATTTTCTTTGATTCTAGAAGGGGGTTCCGTGAGAGAATCGCTCGATCCGAGAGGCACCCCCCCCCCCCCACTCGGCAAGATTCTGTCACTCTTGCTGGGTATCAAGATTCGAGCGCAAGACGAGTTGTTTCTATATCAAAACGGGGGTTCCGTGAGAGAGTCACCCGAGAGACCCACTCCCCCCCACTCGCTAAGATTCGTCCACACTTGCTGGGTATAGAGGTTCGTGCACCAGCTAATAGTTCCTACGCATCGATCGTTGCCGTGGACCTCTGCTTTCTCCACGGTTCAACGACCCGAAAAGGATCTCTGCGTGATGAGCTCGGAGGAAATGGGGTGCGGAACGGACGTGGAATCGCAGGTGACTGAGACGTGTAGAGGCGTCGTTTCTGCCGAGAGGACGCTGGGGGTCCATACCCGGTGTTCGTTGGCCGCTTGAAGTGGACGGTTGGCCATGCCATTGAGAGGGGTTTCCTTGCGAGTTTTCGGTTGCGCTATAGGTAGCTACACCAGTGAGCACACCGAGAATTGTGTGGGTGAGAGGGACACGTGTTTGCTTGGACTAAGGTGGCAGGAGAGAAATACCGATGACCAGATGGAGAATTTTTGTGTTGATCGCGGTAGGATGACAGCATCGGTCGTAGCTCAAGTAGCATGGAAATTTGTTGCTCGAAAGCACTAGGGTGCGTGATGCAGCAATAACGACGACCTCAACAACAGCATGAATCACCTGCTGCGTGAACGCGCGCTTTCAAGGTGTTGAGGAAAGGGGAGACTGTGGACCTGCAGATAGACCTTTTCTGGATGGCCATGAAGAACGAGAGTCGGTCGGAGCTCGCCTTTCCGGCAGCGGTGAGAAAACAGGTCGCCAAGTTTTGAAGCGACTGGAACATATGAGACCCCCTCGCCGTCGATTTCGTGCTGCGACAGGGAAGAAACACGGTAGGTGACGTATTTTGGATATACCGTGCCAATGGCTTTGCACGGGAACGCAAGTATCTGAGACATGTCTACGAGGAGGTGGTTTGACGAAAGGAGATATGATGCGTAGTCAATGCTCGAATTGCTGCTTCTGGAATGCAAGAAGGGTCTGAAGGGAGGCGTTGGCCTTGGATCCAGCGATTGATTGCCGTGAGGCGAGCGTCGTCGTAAGGAGTGTACCGGGACATGAGTAAAATTATGATCCAACAAGGATCGAGGTAGGCGAAGATACGCGAAGATCGGCTGCAACCCTTCGGAATCATTTTGCGACACCCCCACGATATTCCCTACAAGAGCAACTTTCAAGGGAAGGAAAATGAGCCAACCCTGACCGATGCTGATTGTGATACTGTTGTTGATGACGTGCCGTTGTTTTTGTTGTCGCGATTGTTGTTGCTGCTGAGCACATCGATATACACGCGTGAATAAGTTCGTCCGTAGACACGAACAAAACAAGGAAGAACAGCAGTGCGCCAAAGAAACGCCTCTGGGCGGTTGAGCTTTCGAGGGCTTGCCCAACCATCTCTCACGGTGCTCGTGCACTGCAGGTGCAATCGGGAGCCGCCCTTGCGTTCAAGAACCGCGACGGCACGCACGACGTCGAGAAGGTGTGTGTTGTGTAAAGGACAGTAAGCCCTCGCTCGAAAACCTGGCAGTTAAGGGGCGAAATCGAGAGCCTCGAATAGTTCGGATCGAATTTGCGAACTCGATTAAGAACCCCAACACTCACACTTATACGTACATAGCGGCTAACCCTAACCCTTACCCTAGGAAAGAAAATTTCTTCAGCCTCGGCCAAAACTAGAGGTTGTTTACTGCGGGCGCTACTGCGGGCGCTACTGCTTGTAGCGCTCGTCCGGTCTTGATCGACGAAAAACACTGCGGTTATTTGTGTTGGGGGACGGTTTTCGTGTCGTGTAAATGTCTGGGCGATTTGGTTGGCTGTGAGAACTCGAGATTTAGTTCGCTGTTTCCCCCGTCACGTTTTTGGTCTGCCCTAACTTTCCATAGTGCTATTATGAGAAAATTTGACTCGTTGCTCGGCCATCTCCGTGGACGTACAAAAAAATCACGATTATTTCTTTCACAGCCCACTAAGAACCGCATCCCAGCCCAGTACGTTGCCATTGGAAAAGCTCTCATCCCGTTTAGCCTCTCTTGACCTGAAAACAGGGTCGAACATTGCCTGGCACACCGCATCGCAGGCACGCAGTACCTCAACCACCATGGCAGGGCCGCAGACAAACAGAAACACACACGGGTGCCGGAGAATCAACAATCGGGGCCACTCCTCTGGCATGGGAATCCCAATCAGTACAGATTACCGGACGTAGACGTTTTTTTCTCCCTTCTCATCACTTTAAATCAGCGCTCAAAGCATTTCTGCCGGGTCGGAGCTCCAATCCGTGGTCACACAGAGCTCCAATCCGTGGTCACACAGAGTGGCTCCAACCCACCCCTGCGGTGCTTGCCTACGATTTTTTAGATGTGAACAACGAAGGTTTACCTCCTGGATGTGCGAAAAATCGCGGGAAAGCCACAGTGTTTCTGAGGGGTGGTTCCACCCCGTCTGCCGGCCGCCCACAAGCCGCCGCAGTCGATTCTGAGCGCACGTGTTGGCCGGCCCTACTAGCACTGTTCTTTTGTTGCAACATTAACTTTTCATCATTTTTTCGAATGCTTGAAGTCAGCCGAGTTTCCCATTACTTGGTGTAACAATGTTCCTTTTTCACCATAAATAAATAAACCATTCGAGTTTCCCATTGCTTTCTTCATCTCATGTGTAGGTCCGCAAAGTGCTGGACGTCTTCCCCTCCGTAGCCGACATGCAGAGGTGCATCGAGTGGCAGGCGAAGGGGGGCATTGCCGAGACCTCGGTGGCCAACAGCAGCATCAGCAGCAGCAATAGCGCTGTTGGGACTAACGCTGCTGCCAGTGGTGCTGGTTCTGCTGCCAGTGCTGGTGCGGCCGCGCTCAATCCCCGCACTGCTCAGGCCAAGGCCACAGCCACCAGCCTTGCTCGCAAAGCTGCCACCGCCGCTGCTACTGTTTTCTCGCGCAAACGGGGTGGTGGTGGTGGTGGTGGTGGTGGTGGTGGTGGTGGTGGCGGTGTGGTCACGGCAGCCGGGGTGGCGGAGGAGAAGGAGGTGGTGGTGGAGGAGGAGGAGAAGGAGAAGGAGGAGTCAGCGTGGGATAAGTCCGTCGCTCAGATGTTGTCGTTGAGGGAGGCTTTGACGAAGATGGACACGCTGTCGTACCCGCTGCTGCGGTGGCTGCTGTCGGCGTGAGTGCTCCTTGCTGCCAAAGCTTTCTGCAGTCGTCGTCGTCGTTTCTTCGCGCTCGTCTCATGTTTGGAAGCGCTTTACCTGCCTTCTGTTCCGGCGTGCTGGGCAACGACATTACATCAGACCATTTCGCTTCAAGAGCACGGCGGTTGACCATGTTGTTCTCTTTGCGTGCTGCTGCTGCTGCTGCTGCTGCTGCTGCTGTCATTTGTTCGCCGTTTTCACCGGAATTTCGCGTTTTTTTGTTCATGTGCAGGAATCGTGCCCACTTGCGACCATTGCGAGGATCTGAGGTCATCCCGGAGATTCCCTGCGAGAAACAATTCATGCTTGTCACAGGTACTGCTGCTCACTTCCACGCCTGTGTCCCCGCGATTCTCCGTTAGGTTTTGCTCTCCTACCCGGCAAACCATTCCGGAAATTTGAATCATTTCAGATTCCCGAAGGAATACCTGTCGATGTTAGAAGTACCTCCACAGCCCATCAAGCGTACCTTCAGAGGCGCGTGCCAGACCTTGCGTGGCACGTTGAGACCTAAGTCCACGCACATCATATGCATTTACGTGAATGTCTTCTTTTTCTGGGGGTAGAACGCGATTATGAATTGCCGTATCAGAGACGGCACTTGCTGATCATCCACAGCAAACTCAGGCGTGTAAAACGATCCTCGAGAAGGCATGCCGTGGGTCTCCCCTACTCCCCTCTCGCGAGTTGTCCCCGCGAGAAAACCTTCCATTATGGCTAGTTGCCGCGTGGGGTATGGTGGTTCATGTTTGTTCCGGGCGAACCAGGCAGTGCGTGTGAGGTGCTCGTTGCCGTGCTTGGTGTTCCCTGTGGCCGTGCTTGTTATGCGCCCAGGGTTTTCTATGCGTCCTGCGTGGTGCGTGTCTTTGTACCTCTTCATGGCGCAGCGGGTGGCGGCGGAACAAGCGTTGTTGGTAGGCTTGGCTTGCTGTGTCGCTCACAACCACTTCCTCGATTTATGTTGAAGTTGTGGTTGTGCAGGACCCTCTTCGCAAAAGCCAATGTCGGCTGCCAAAGGCTTGCACATTTTTTTTGCCCGTCGAGAGCGCGGCCAAGGCTCGAGATCTCTTCAAGTCAACTAAACTACCCAAACAATGCATGGCACGAAAACCGCCAACAAGAATGAAATAGCAACCAAGACAAAGACAAGGGTTCAAATTCACACACCATGTCGATGTTGTTTGCGCCTTCGCATCACAAACCGCGAAGAACATACAGCAAGAATTGGCAACACCCGAAATAAGCAAGTCCCGCCACTCTCGAAGAAATGACAATTGTCAAGGCAAGGGCAGCCAGGAAGACAGGGATTAGGCGAGAAAAGGCAATCAGTTAACTTGTAACGTACACTGTGTGGTTTATGAGAGAGAAGGGCTGCTTGAGATGGAACTGACCAAGGCGTGTCAACCATCCTGGTCTGGAATCTTGAACGAACGCCTGTCCATTTGGACGTAATGAGCTGCTCGTTTCAATACGAAAACCCTAGTTAAGAACCACCGTTCTTCGGTGTTCTATGCCTTTCGTCTTCTCGGTTCGGTGCCAGCTATTCTTTTGCGTCAAGGGCCCTCTCCAGTGTAGAGGATTTCGCTCAAGTCGGTGTTTCTACAACTGTAACTGGCGCTTTCGAACCTGCCTCCCTCCTCTACTTTCACGTTTTTTGGATTTTGCACACGGTAAAATATTCTAGTAGATAGATCTTTCGGACAACGGGACTAAACGACTCTGGGTAGTCACCACCGACCAAGGAAACTTTGGCCAACTTAGGACAGGAAGATCGACCAACACGGAAACTGGGGGCACCTACCACACGAAGAAAACGTCTCTTTGTCACGCACGACACGCGCCCTTCAGGCACAGCGGAGCGAGAGGCTAAGTTCCAGACGATGAAGCGGATTGCGGGGTCCCGGAGGAGCGGGGGATCGGGGACAGGATCGTTCTACGCCTTCCACGGAAGCAAGCCCGACAACTGGCACGGCATCCTGCACATGGGCCTCAGAAACATGTCCGGTGTGTCGAACGGTTGCGGTTGCTTAGCTCCTTGGCGTGTTTCTTTTATTGTACACGGTCCTTGAGGGTCCGGCATTCTCGCTGTCTTGGCGAGTGTTGTGAACCCCCCGCCGGGAAGAAAGAAATGCGCCCGCTTCTTATCGGTCGCTGGGGAACAATCACGCACAAACCCCGCTGCTGACGTACTGCACGTTTTTTTTTTTTTGTGTTGTTTTCGTAGTGATGCTCTCCAGCCAACATTTTGGCTGTGCCCAACGAACCACTCACGTGCTCGTGGCGTCTCTTAGTCCGCGGGTGCTGTAGCTGGTACGCGAACTTTCGTCGCTGTTACCAACAGGCCGGTCACGCCAGCCGCTACGGCCTCTACACTACCACCGTGTTCTCAAGAAAAGAGCGTCCGTGTTCACCCCCATCAGCCCTCACTGTGCACCAGAGGCTTCAAGCTATTGTCCGCTGGGCAACGTTTTCCGCTCTCGACCTTTGTCAATGGTGTTTTTTCTCATAGGTACGTGTTGAACTCACGAATCTCTCTCTGCCGTTCTCTCCCCTTCCCCCTATGTCCTTTCGTTCTCTCCTTCCCCTCCCTTCCCCCTCCGCGCCGTCTCTGCACCCACACCCCACCCCCCCTCTTCTTCCTTTTGCCTTGCTCCTACTGCTATTTGGCATTCCTGCTCAACGCATGCCCTGACACCCCCAATAATAACCTCAAGGCACCAAGTATCAGTCGTACGGAGCGGCCTATGGCAAGGGCATCTACATGGCCGAGGCGCTCGGTGTCTCGCTCAAGTACGCCGGAATGGGCTCGAACGGAGAGGGCAGTGGCAATCACTGGCCGCTGAGCTCCATAGATGGATCGGCCGTCATCGTGGCCGTGTGCGAAGTCATCGACAAGTGGGTCATGGTTTCACACGGCCTATGTAGATGGCTGGGCGTTTTGTGGCCTGTTTTCTCGCTGAATCGGCGAACACGAGATAACTTTTCAGTTGTATTTTCTATTCTTGTTATGTTAAGGAAGATTTGTGATTGGTTTGGATCGAGTTGGTCGTAATCAATGCTTTCGGAAGCTTCGTTCTCCATGCCCTAGATGCGCCACGGTTATAGGAACAGCGGGTGTCATTTGGGCAAGTTTTGATGGTGATGGCTCTAGTTGTAAATTGGAGTTGAAGATCAGATAGATACCATTGTTCGTATTGGATCGCGGTTCTGTTTCACTTTTTGGCTGCAAAATTGTTCTTTGTTTTCGTACCCTCCTGAATGACGGGCTCAATTTTCCTGTCACCCTGGCCGTCTCCGGAGAATTACGTGCAGAGTGCTTTTCGTATTTTCCACAATCTGCACCCCCTCTCATTCCTCCGAACGCCCATTCCGCTCACATGGTTGGCTGAATCCCGAAAAGTTCTGACCGGGCTCCGCCGGGATCCAAGGGTCTATGACATGATCGCCGCCCCTCTTTCACTTTCATGGTTACGCCCATGCCCGACAATTAACAGCAGTGACTCACTCACGTCCCCAATTAATCCCCGTCGTCCTCTTCGCTCTGCTACCTGCAACGGTTCGGCACAGAGAGGAGTGCCGACAGGCTCACGGTCCGAAGTACTACGTCGTACCCGACGAGGAATGCGTTGCCACCAGGTAAGGTGTAGCGTTATGGCAGTTTGGTCGGAGATCGTTGGGTTTGTGTAAAAGAGTTGGGGGCCAGGATTAATCCAGCCTGGTCGGTTTGGGGTTGTAGGTTGCGCGAGGTTTGGTGAGGCCAAGTTCTTGTTGTAGACGGTGGTGCTACGTTTGCTATGGGTCAAACAGTCAGGGTGCTGTTGTTTCGCGCGGGCGAAGTCTTGGTCCGTTGTTGGGTAGGCGCAAAAGGCGTTGTTTTTGCTGTGGTCGTTGCCTTGGCACGTAGCACAGATGCCCTCCCGGACTTCTAGCTTACACGCCCGCTTTCATCGAGAAAAACAGCAAGACATGGAAGACTCCTGCCTACCGTCAGAGGGGAACGACTGCCCCAAAACCCGCGAACTATGGCAGTCGTTTTTTAACTTTGCGAGAGCATTCATGAGACGTAAAGCGTCAACCCAGAGGCGTTCGCGCCGCACGCTTTGGGCGGTGATTCGGGTTGTGGTGCGCGCTTGAATACGACAGGGCTTCCAACCTCCTAAGCTGCCTGCCTCGTACACGAAATACGACGGACGAACGGCGATGTCTGGTCTGAATTGTTGTTTGTTGGTGTGGATTCGTGTCTTTATTGTGTTGCTTCACCACCACGCACGATATTGACTTGCAACGCGTTGATCCCCGCCCTTCTTCCTCTCTTCCCTTTGTCCGCCCTTTGTTGGTTTGTTTCGCCGTCGCCGTCGCTGTCGTCGTTGTCGTTGTCGTCGTCGTGGTGTCGTTTGTGGCACAAACCTCCAAAACACTAGGTACCTCTTGATCAACCCCAAGCTTTCCGATGGCGTCGAAACCAAAATCACCGCCGCCGATCTCACCATCCCGAGACACAGATGAAGAAGATAGCGCGACCATTCAACAAGCCAGGTAGGCAGGCATGCGGCCACTCAGAGTGCAAGGAGTGAACGGGGCGGGGAGTATCAGGAGACCCGTGGCCACGCAAGCCGGCAGCGATACGGCGATGGTAGGCGGAGAGCCGCATCGCGGTCCTTGCATTGGGCACTGCAGGAAAAGCGTGTTTTTTTCCACGCTGTGCTCGTGGTATGCAGTCGTAGTTCTGATATCAGAGGGTCCCTTAGAAGAGCGGGCTCCGATATATGAGGGTCGAAATCGGTTGTCACGTACTCGTTATAGTTGGGTAGCCGATAAGAATGGGTCCCGATATACAGAGGGTCGAGGGCCTTTCGTGACACCAACCTCTCATATCGGGCCGCGACTGCAGCAGCTTGTAGGCTTGCAACAAAAGCTGCTGTTGCACCTGTGATTGCGAGTGTTGTGTGTTTGTGCGTTCTTGCGTGTGCATTCATCTATATATTTCGTGAAGACAAGGTGCAGAGTTGTTTTTGGTTTGGCCTTGTCAGGGTGTTTCTTTTGTAGGTCCAGAGTCAGTCGATAGACGATCGGGAGGGTGAGCAGGTACGTTGGGACAGAGAAAAAGTAGCGCGGGACGTGTGAGCTGCGTCGATTCATGGCGATATTGTTGGTGCGTCTTTTGCTTCGGTATATGTGTCAATGATTTGCGGTGCTCGCGACGACGAGGTGTCAAGCATGATGATGTCCTACGGGGGGCAGAACAGATGAATCCCGAACGGTGTTGAGCCCCTCGTTTTTCTGTGCCGTGTTGATACCAAGGACGCTTAGCGCCAACACCCGTCGATCCCTCCGGGTATGTTTTCCGATGAAGAGGTTGTAAGTCAGGGTTGCGAACATTGGGGGGTGGTATTCGGGCCGCTGTCGTATCGATCATGACGTGGCACATAGTCTCTGCGACTGACAAAGGTAGTTGAATGAGGTTTTTTGCTACGGCAGTGTAGCTGTAACTTATTACGCGTTTCAAATCAGTGGGTCGTGGATGCCAACGGGAGCAAGTCTCCGGTGCTGCCGAGCCCCCCCCGACAATCGCGAGAGGTGAGACTAGACCAACGTGGAGAACATGTTTTTTTTTTCTTTTTTCTTGATGTTCACCACCCACCGCTATGTAACGCCGAAAGTATCGCGTTGCAGTAGTGTTTACACAATGACAGGGGCATCTTTAGGACTAAGGCGCTCTGATTGGTCTGGCGATGGTTCTAACGATCGATTCCTCTCCAGCGCCCTCTCGCCGCCCGCATTCCCAGAACGCGGCGCAGAACTCGATGTAGCCGCGTTCTCGCTGTCGGCCGCCAGGCCGTGCGTTGGCCGTGGGTGAGGGTTAGGGTTAGGTTAGTGCTACGATTGGGTTGGGTTGGGTTGGGTCGGGCACGGCGGTGTGTGACACATCCCGTGCAGGCTGTGCGTTGGCCGTGGGGGAATGGGTGAGGGTTAGGGGTAGGACAGTGCTGGGGTTGGGTCGGCCACGGTATGTGACAGATCCCGTGTGCAGAGCTTAGGTTCAACGTCGGGTCAGACCTATAGGTCCCCTATCAATGTCTAACCTAATCTCTCGCTTTGTGTTTTGCCTCTGTCCTTGTATTCGACGAGCATCATAGCTTTCATTGGCAGTGATTGTGACGGCCACCGCGTGTTGGTTTTATCAGGCGTCACCTTTTGCTCGTCGTCTGTGCATTTGCTAGCTTTTTGTTGGAATGCATAGCGACATGACGGACTGATGGCGGTTGGCTGGTTAGGGTGTATTCTTTGTGTTCTGTACCATTACCATTTTGTATCTCCTCCCTGTGTTTGTTACTGTGCAGGGTTTGAATTGCCCAATGGCTGGCTCCTGGGCGTTTTTGCTGTTGTCGTTTGCCATACATTGTACAGAGTTTGTTTTGAAGTACATCCGTACGGGGGGTGGCTGGGTGTGGTGTGCGCAATATGAGCAGCAGCGAAACGCCGCCGACGAGTGTAAGCAACCGGCGCTTCAGGTTTACGAAGCGCCCGTAGGGTTTTCGAATGTTTTCCAATATCTTCACAACAAGGAGGGACAGCTTCTACCCAAGAAAATGCAGTCTGGCAGCTGAGTAGGGATCGGTGCCGTTCGTGGGTGGGAGGCCACCGAAAGAAAACTCTCAAGGGGTGAGCAACGCCAAGGCGAACAATTATGTTTCGCAACACAGAGAGATACGTAGTGAGAGACATTCACCAGAAACTATCACTATCTGTTGAACCTACCACGGTCGTTTTGCAACGGGGATTCATTCTACTCAGTGAAAGGCACAGGTTTCCCTTCACCTTTTCATGCTTCTTTGCGTCGTCTACATGGCGCAGTGTCCCCAGCAGTGAAATGCAAAATATCCCGAGAGCGTAGACCCTGTCTACTCTATGAGAATCCTTTCCACGTCATTTTCTTGACAGTTATCTTGGGGAGGAAGGAGAGCGTGGCCTCCTTTCCTCGGGCTACGATCGCGCCAGCGACGCTCGTCGTCTTCACTGCCGCCGCCGGCGCTGCCTGCTGGCGCTCTTGCGGCAGACCCTCTTGGCCGTGCTGCTGGCCTTCTTCCCCTGTCGCTATCGAGGTGGCGGTCATGTTGGAAGTGTCTAGGCTTTCCTGTCGGCCGTCTGTTCGTGTGGCAGAAGGGACCTTAACTTCACCCTCCCCGAGAGAGGTGGAAGTTTTCACCTGCTGCCGGCGCGGCGTCTTGCCACGAAGCGCCGCCTGCGCCGCAGCGAACGTCCCCTCCAGAAATATACCCGCTCGGCCGAATAGGAGGCCTCGTGCGCTCCCCTTGGCGTGCTTGATATCCCACATGATGTCCAGGAACTCGTCAAATTCAACCATTCCGCTGCGGTCGTCAACGAAAAATACGGATCTTTGTTTGGCCTAAACAACGAGAGCCCACCCCACCGGAGTTTTTCTCCTCATTTGGTGTTGAATTGTCCCTAGAAACGACCTGTTTTGTTTTCACTGGTGTATCGTCCCTAGTGAACTAGTTGAATAAGTTGCCTCCGTCTTCTTATTCTCTAGTTGCGTATCGCCCCTATAGGGCTACTGCAGAAGTGTTTTTTCTCATTCCCTAATGGCTATGCTCGCGACACCGACCCTCAAATATTAACTAATTTGTCTGATTCAATAATTTGACCTTGCTTGTTTTCTCATCTCAATAACCCCCCGTTCGAAGTACTTCAGATGACGTCCGAAACACAGATTGGCAAGAATATTAACATTCATCGTTGCTTGCTCCATTTTTCTCTGCTTGGCTGAAAAATGCTCGGTGCTTCGGCACTCGTCGTATTGTTCGGTACTCTCGTCTCACCTGTTGTTTTTGTCGACGGCGAGTAGGACGTTCTTGACAGTCTTTTTTCTTGAGTCCACCTTTCGGACGAAGGACGTGAAACTACAACAGGTTAAATGTGTATTTGGGTGTTCATCGCCTGGTGGTGTTTCAGATGGACTTGGCATCCGACGTCCTGATCGCTTGCCAAATAACTGTGTGGAAGGACACGAGCGAAACTGCGCAGCAGGTGAATTTCAGATTCACAGTTAGACTATGTACTACTCCGTATGTGGTTTGGACGCAGAGTCGTCCACAAGGAAGACATAGTTCGTGATATACATTTTTTTTCACCTATATATATGTTTCGAATCTTTGGCAGGACTGATTCTCATGACAAGGGTCCCGCCATTACAACGATACCCTCATAAACTCAGGGTGACATTTTGCAAATACTGTGGACTAAGCACTCTTCACAAAGACTTGTTCGACATGTAGTCTTGCGAGGAATATTGAGGGTATTCGAGACCCCACATTTTCACCCGCACCTTGAGTTGTTTAAGTAGCCGTCCTAGCTCTCGCTCGTCCAGGGCACCACTTGCATCCTTATCTAGCTGCGGAAGGATCCATCATCAACAATGTTCGGATATGGTATGTTCGTCGTTGAAGTCACACATACACGCCGGGGTTGTTGTACTGCAGTGAACAAATGTTTCATGTTTCGTTTCCTTTTTTAATTGACTCAGCCACATAGCAGTGACTGAATGAGGGTGACGAATGAATGGGGGTGGGGATTGGGGATGACGAGGAGCCCCGATCTGTTCTGTAAATTAGAAAAATCGCTGGGATTTCGAATGAATGTTGTTCCAGCACAAACGCTCAGATCATCTAGCCTTGTAGGTCTGGCGCAGCGAGATCACACAGAGATACCGGTTAAGAATGTCGCGCGCTATGAACCGCGCGGGGGGTTGTCGAATCGTCTTTGTTGCTAGCTTCGTCGTGTTGTAGGTATTTCCCTCTACGAAATACAAGAACAGGGGGATAATTCCGCGTGAAGCTATGTCATCTTCGTTGGATGATTGATGCATGTACGGACAATCTTGTTCTCGTGTACCTCCTTGAAGGTTGACTTATACTCTGCTATGTCCTTCGCCGCAAAGCGACACACGTTCGCCACCCCGACTGGAAGGTAGTCCGAAGCCTTCCTCTTGTCCACGAACACTCGCACAAACTCGTCGATCTCGTCGCTCGCGCCCAAGACGTGCTCGCTAACGAGCTAGAATCGACCGGAGAGGAGTTCAAGCACCAAACAAAGCGATCAAAATATGCATACGCATAGGGCGATGTACGGGGCGGAGGAGTCGCTGGAGTAAAAGACCTGACAGACAAGTGTCGGGGGAATACGTTCAACATTTAAGAAAACGCGGCGTCTCACGGTTCGAGTGGGTTTACCGCACACTCAACCTCTGCACTCACTGAGCTCGTGTGTGCATACCCGGGGTAGGTCTGGCCCATCATCATCTCACCATGTCTGGCAAGTAGGGCTCGACGGCCAGTCTCTCGCAAACCAGGATAACTTTCATCACGGCCAGCACGACGTACCTTTTTGAGTAGGCAGTGCACACGAACGATTTACCCCCAGGACCGTTTGGGAATGGGAATGGATGGAGAGAAAGCGAAGAACAATGCCAGCAATGTGAACAGGAGAGGAACGTGTCGCGTAGGACTCCGAGAGTTAATGAGGTGGGGAGGGCAGCTGAAAGAGGGTGCTAGCGACAATCCCGGTGAACCCGTCTAACGGCCGCCAAGCAAGTGATGCCCCTTCTGCGCTTCCGCAATTCTGTAGTCTACCACTATATCGGCCACGATACTCCAATCCAGGCATGCACGTGATTCAGAGGCGAGAGTACTATCCTGTTGATCAAATACCGAGGAATGAGAACAGAAACAACCAACATCCCCACGCCATGACCATCAGAGTGACGACGACGATGTCAATAACACCAGTAACACCGACGACTCGGGACACGTGACAGCGTTCGATCGAAATACATTCAAATATCTACAGTACTACCTGGTGGTTATATCTCTTGCTGTGGTGAGATACTCTGCCAGGACTTCCAACCCTCCCGCCGCGGCTACTACCGCCGGCACGTCGGGGTGCTCGCACAGGCTCAGCAGGGCAGCCAAGGTGCCCGCCTGTAATTCACGTGGGCAGAATAAGTGTCGTTTGGCCCACATTCTCCGGGGTAATGGCATGTGAAGAGTGAACCAACAAGCTGCTTTAGATCATTCCTCGCGGCGCGGTTGTCTAAGCAACCCAGAGCAACCCCCTGGGCGAATATGTTTTTTTCTATTCGCCGTAATATTAGTGCTCTTTAGGCTGGGCATGGGGTTCATGTGAAGGTCCGGTACACACGTCTACAGTATGTTGTTCCATGCTGCAGAGAAGCGATCGAAAACAAAGAAGCAAGTACCACGCAAGACGGTTTTACTGCGCCCGCTTCTGGTACCTGCATCTGTGGAGCCTTTGTACGAATCGTGTCGATGAGTGACTCCACCCCACCGGACGCGGCGCACCTCAGTCGCTGATCGTCTTCCTGGTACACGTGCAGAACCACCTACAAAATAATAATAGACCCGGACCACACACATAAAACAGCAAGAGAACAGGCGGGTTTCATGTACAAAATATTGCGTTCGGGCAATAACTCGCCAAGCTAGCGGAACATCTTCACTCCGACAGGGACGGTCGCTCGAGTTTCTAGATAATGTTCAAGGGATTCACTAATGATCCAGAGCGAATGACGACCAAAGGTTTTCAATGTCGACGATCAATCGACTTCAAGCCGTGCTGAGCCCTCTAGGTACTGTAGGTAGGCAGTCCATCCTGTGTTTCCCTTTCGCCTGCGAGAACGTTGGCCATTCCAAGTCATGGCCGCGAACAAGGCCATGCAATAAAAAAATGCTACTGCAAGTTTGTTGTCCTAATGGAACAAACCGAAGCCCATTGCCTTTGACAGTAGTCTAACTAGTTGTTCTCGTGTTGGTAAACGGAGCCACCATATTCATGAGAAGCACGAACGTCGTAGAAACCGCAGGTCACAACGCTTGAGACCGCGAGAGAGGACTACGGAGTGCTTGAGTGCGCCGTAGGAGAGAGCCGCTGGCCATCATAGGTGACCACAACTCTCAACTTTCAAGACGGTCGCTCTTGGTAGTAGCCCATAGGTTTGGTAGGCGGTCTCGTGCAGCGTACTCTCTCTGCTTTGTTGCATGCTACGCAGAGTTCGCTTCGTGAATGTTGGTGCTGGGGACTGCTTGATTGGCTGATAACGCAGCATCTCTGGTAACATATCAGCATTAGGTCTCCTGAAGAGTCATGGTCGATACCACCCTCCGTCTGAATCGCACACACATGCATACTCGAAATCACGAGTAGCCCAGGGTGTTGAGTGTCACATACGCAGCGATGACACATACCCTTATTTACAACCGACCCCGGTCGCGTTCGGGGATGCTAGCGTGTTTGATCACGAACAACGTCCTAACCGCCGAGACCTACAGCGATGGCGCGGGCATGACGGTCGGCCTTTCAACGATAATATGCAGGGACATGCCGCACAAAACTTCCAAATAAAAAAGGTGCGGCACTGATTATGTTGTTGCGGATCTCTTTTTCTACTGACCTGAGCGGCCGCGGACGTGAGCATCCATGTATCGGACTTCAGCATGTCGAGCACCAGGGGCATCGTCGAGTCCACCTGTCTGCTCGAACAAGCCCTCCACGTCACCTTCAGCACCTAAAATGAAGCATACCGGGGTATTTCTTGACCAAGGCCTCGAATGATCAGCCAGCCGATGAAATGCGTATCCATTCTGGTGGTGTTGTCACCGCTGGTCAGGACCCTTCTTCCCCAGATGGGATTTAGGAACAGGCATGGTTAGATTCTCGACAACGAACTTCCGGCTTCACGCCCTACAGCCGAAACTACAGTAAGAGCATCGCCCCCTTTTTTGTTGTAGAGGTATCAACAACAACAACAGCAACAACGACAAAAACAGTAATAGCAACGGCCACAATCAAACTTGTGGGCGAACCGGGTGCGTTCATCACTGCTGGTGAGAAAGGGCTAGGTACCACCTCGCCACCAGACCTAAAGTTCGGGTCCTGAAGAGGTTCAGCAGGAGGGCGACGGGTCACCCGCGAGAGATACCCTTCTCACCTCCACCGATGTCTTCATGGAGACCTGTGTGCCCCCCTTCATCTGCCTCAAGAGGCCGCGAAACACCCCCTCTTTCGACACGAAGTCGCCCATGGTCTCGAGACGAGGGGATGCGGACGATTGATCCCCGCCCTCGCCGTCGCCGTTGCAGCCGCTTCTATCAGAAACGGACGGTGATGTTGGCAACCGCTTGATGTTGCCTGCCTCTCCTGTCCTTCCCCCCTTCCCGACCCTCCTCAAGTCTCTTCTTTTGGCGTCGCCTTTGTCGGTACTGTTGCCGCTGTCGTTGTTGCGGCGATGTCCACTGCTGTCGCTGGCGTTACTTCCATTGTCGTCGAGCAGGAGCATGGACGGGATTGTCGGGCTGATGGCTTTGGAGTCACCTCTGCCGCCGTTGTTTTTTTCCTGCTCTTTGTCGCGTTCGTCTTGATCTCTTTCCTCTTCTTCGCAGAGCTTCAAGAGAACCTGCGTGCACGCGTGTGGGCTGGTGATAAGAAACACGACAGCACACCATTTTTGCGGTATTGAGTCATCCTTTTTTTCTCACCCGCATCGCGCTTTCCTGGATGACGAGAAGGAAGCGGTTCGGGCCCGTCCTGCGTTGCTTCTGTCAACGTTTGTTTCGTGGCGTAGTGCAGCAAGGAGTATGGGGGGGTGAATATGAGCGGTGAAAAAGAACAGAGGGTGTGGGTGCTGAGTACCGCTGATCCTTCTCTCTTTTTCTTCGCAGCTCGCACGCATGAAAACGCCGAATGACCATCATCTAGACTTGCTCACCACGGAACGCCTAGCGTTTGAAAACCTGCTGGACCATGCGGTATTCACACCGCCTGATCGCGTTACACTTTTTGGCCGATCGTGCCTTACAGCAGAACTAGCGTCAAGAATCAGCAGTCCTCCCCGTACTGCGGTCAGCACCACCTCCTAGTTCAGTATCACACCTGACCCCCCCAGCGAATGGCATGGAACACATATCCCCTTGCCTCTCACACGTACCCTTGTCAGCACGCCTTCCAGGAGCTCCGCCCCCCCGGCCTTGACGAACGCTTCGCGTGCCTCTCGAACCCGCATGATGGCCGCCAGCACACTCCAGGCAGTAAGCTTTGGACGAGGAGCAGTGCATCGCGAGAAAAAATGGCGCACGATCATTATTTGCTGTGGGTCAAAGCGCTGTCCAGGACGACCCGCGGATTTCCGGGGATGGACCAAGAAGCGTTTGCAGGAAGGGATACGAGGGGCATGTCCAGCGTTTGATAACATAAAAATTTACTCAACAACTACCATCTTAACAGCAACCACAACAACAACCACGGCCACCACAATATTTGTGATATTGTGTCTGAAGTTACTGTGACAGTATAGTCGTTTGTGATATCTCTACCGCGCTTACTTTTATCCAGCACCATAATCTTTGCGGCAGCCTAGACAAGGTGGGATTTTTCGATCGCCGCGTGCTTGGTACGGGTTTTGGGTTTGAGCTAGTGTTTTCGGACCGTGCTTGGGCTTGTTGCTTTGGTGGCATGGGCCTACCTCGGGAAGTGGGTCTCTGTCCCGAACGAAGCCGAGCAGGGTCGGCAACACCCCGAAGTCTATCATCTCCATGCAACACTCTTCGTCGCAGCGCGCCAGGCTGGCCAGACATCCTGCGGGGATACAGGCCGAAGCACGGAACGATTGCGATCGGACACCGAGGCATGGCAGTCTAAACCGGGCAGCCTGTGAAATTGGGGCGGATGAAATAGGAAGGGAAGGGATGAAGGGCCAACAAGTTGACTTTGCGGGTCAGGCATGCTGTGATGCGAGCAGTCGAAGAAGCAGAGAAATGCGCAGGTAGTACCTCCGCAGACGCTCTTCATGAGGGGTGAACCGCTCTTGAGCCCGTCTACCAGCGCCGGGACGGCCGAAGCCGAGGCCATGATCTCCGGAAAGCCCTCGCTCAGGGCCAGCACACGGAGGCATGCGGCCGCGTGTAGGGGAGCCTGTGTTCACGAGGTACGAAGAGGTGGGAATAGGTGATGGAGGGGGGCGGTGGTGCAAAGAGAATGCTTGCTTTCGTGCCAGGGGTCTCATGGGGGCTAGGATTGTTCTCAAACTTGAGGACGGTCGTGAGAGCCGGCGATGTTCTTGGTTTTAGGATCGTAGAGGACTGAACATCCGCGGAAAAACGGGCATGGCAGGGGGCAACTTTGGCTCCGGACGGGGAAAGATGGCACGCCGGCGGACGGGTACCGAAGAGTGAAAGCCTAATCGGTACCAGCGGCAGGAAGAGCTTCCATGACTCACCTTGCTGGTCAGATTTTCGGCCGCGTTCCAAGCCTCTTCCTCTCCACAAACTTCGTCCCCCGCCTCCTCGCGTCGAACTGAAACTCCCCGGGTGTGCTTCCTCTTTTCCTGCTGATGCCCTTGTTTACCCTCCCGTCTTGTCGATCCGCTTTGCTCGGATGACCCCCGCCCCCATTTCTTCGACGACACCCCCTTTGGATGCTGGAGGAGACCCACCAGGGGTGCCACGACCGAAGGGGTGGCGTCCGCCACGCTTGCCCTCACGTCTTGGAACATAAGCATCTTCTGCAGGGCGGCGGCCACCCTTGTCCTCATGGCAGAAGGGAAGTCCTCGTCTAGGTTCCTGTATCAAGCGGGAGGGGTGGTGTGGGAGTAGGCGGGGGGGGGTATCTGTGAAACCAAGGTTTGTTCGCAGCACCCCTACCCGCGCGCGGGGGGAGGAACATCTCGACGAAGACGGCTGATCTCTACGGAATCAGACCGAGAGGCGACGGAAGTATGTGACCAAGACCATTCATCCGGCAACAAAAAGAAATGATTCTTTCCAGTCGTACGTTCCTGTGAGTGCAACATACACCGCTATGAATAGCTTCACTGCATTTTATCGCGTAAATATTCGGTGTGGGGTGTCCGAGTTTGACCTTGCGGGGCGGAACGTAGCTGAACGAGAACGAATGATAATTATTGCTCCTGCCTCCCGATGATGCAGGCTTCACCTTGTACGTTTTTATCCTGGTGCACTCGAAAATGGCAAAAAACGGTAATTTACGTTTGGCATCCTCTTGCTTAGCTTGCACGAGCTGTCTGTTCCAAACACGCGCTACGCGTTTTGGTGTGAGGCTTATAACAACGTTTTCGGGATACAATGTTAACTGGCTCGACTTCTCCAAGTCGCTGGGAGCGTTTATTCTCCTCGATCGACTTTGCTCGCATACCGAATCAGCATTCGAGTCCCCAACTCCAAGGATTCCACGCGGTGTTGCCCGGCCATATCTGTCGGTCGCGGCGGATGATTCGTCGCCCGATCTACGATGCCAAGGGTGTTATTCAGGGCACCTGCGACAAGGGTCGGGTTTCGGAACCGCTGGGGGCTTCAGCAAGAGCACACGGGAGAGCGCCTTTTGTTTCGACCGGCTCTTTCTTGAAGTGTTTTAGCTTGAGCTGTTCAGGTGGTCCAGCATTCACCGATATTGTCCGTTCCGGGCGTAGCGAACCAGGCGGCGTGTTGGGCTGCCCACGGGGAAATTATCTGTCCACCCTGCTCAAAGAATATCTCTGAGGATGGATTCTACACTATGTCTCAGAGGGTGGGAGAAGCAGTACAAGACATCGTAGTCTCGACCAAAGCTACAACGGTTGTGGTCCCGTGTGTCTGATGAATGATGGAACGACGCAACACCGAGGAGTTGGCTGCTGGAGCGCTCACGTACCATCTCGGTATGTGCGTGGCCATTCGCAAAACATTTGCCGCCAGAAAACAAGCTTCACAGTCCGACGGCATGTGCAAGAGGCACTGGCGGCGACAACAGGCGACGAAACGTTGGTAGGGTTGAAAAGCCTAACAAGGGTTCATCCACGCTTGGGGTTGTCCCCCTTTGGTTCTTCGTCGACGCCAGTAAACATCAGGCCCTAACGGGTGATGTGTGATTGAGACAGAATGATCTGGCAGATCGAGAAAGATGATGATTTGCTTGTGGCTGTTATCCATACCTGCCGCTGCGGAGGCGTTCTCCCTCTGTCGTCGGAGACAAACCGGGTCCGCGTCGAACCGGGGGCGTGCAACCGCGTAGTAGAGGTCTTCTACGTAGGGCTGGACTTCGTCCAAGGCCGGGTTGTCGACGAAACGAGGAACGTCGATTTCTCGGTCTCGATGGTGATCTTGTTCTTGACTTTGCTCGTCTTTTTCTGGTTCGTCCCATTCTTCGTAGCTCTCTCGCGGCTGCATGACCAGACGTCGAACGAGACTGGCCGCGTTAGTGTGACGCGCGAAAGACATCTACGATGGTGAGAACGCCCAGCAGCAGTCGTCTCGCTTTTGAACCTTGCTTCTCCCTCGTCTGTTTTGAGGTGGGAACTTGCTCGCCCGCTCATCTGTGTGGTAACCGTGCGTTAGTATCCCATACTTCCACGATTGGAGGCGACACGTGTGCATGTTGTTCCACAAGCTGAAAATGTAGCGCACCAGGATCACAATATTCAAGGATAGAAGGAGGATTGATACACTTCGTTCATTCGTACTCATGACGGAAGTGAAAGCTGGATGGTTTTCGCGTTATAGAATATACACATCGAAGTAGCAAAGAACAAGAACTCTCAAATGCCTCCTGCATGCACCCTCATCCTGTGTGATCTCAGCTGGTTTACCAACCACAATTCCAGACGTTCGAGGCTGGTGCTTACAACAGATAACGAAAAAATGCGCACACCGCACATGGGATTAATTTCGTGTGCGGGACAAACAGACTCTTTTTCTGTCCACCCGTGCCTCTTCCTAGAAAATGACCTTGTAGAAATGACATCAAACCCTCTCTTTGCCGCGTTGGGTCTTCATCACCACCGTCCAATACACGGCAAGGAGAGAGATGTCGAGGCATGATATCCTGCGCGACATTTGACACTTGCTCGCACTATGGTTCCGTGCGTTAGAAGGCGTCGATGTTCCGTGTGTGGTGTTTGAAGAGACACCTCTATCGGGCGGACCTACAGTTTGGTTCTGTGCGAGGGGGGAAAGAGACGTACACGATCTTGCCTGCTCGTCAAGCTGATATCCCTCGTCTGTTCCCCAGGCTTGGATTCTTCCGGAAAAGCCGCCCCGACCCCCGTCTCCATCTTGCGCCCAACTGCCGCTGTCGTCCACGTTCCACGAAGCATCGGATTGCCGTGTCGTCGATCTGCGATTTCTGCTTTCCGCACGGAAGCCCGCACGCGTTGTTGTTAGAGGTGTTGTCTCGCCGAGTCCCAGTGAGCTGTGGTCGTTGGCTGGGCTTCGTGCGTGCTGGTAGATGGTGGGGGTGGCAAGCTTTGGGCGTGCGATGACCTGCGAATTCGTGGGCGAGGAAACTCTAAGACATGAACAGAGGAAGAACGCCACGGCCTTGTCGAAGGGCCGAGAGGAGCGAGAAATATATGTCTGTTGTTGAGGAGGAGTGAATGCTCAAACACATTGAGTTTCATCATACCTCTCTCTGCGGTACGCTACGGACGTCGTGTCTCAACGAGTGCAACATTCTCACGTGAGTAAGCACCGACCAGCAACCATAAAGAAGAGTATTGATGGCCATCCACAAGCATTGTTCTTCGGAGCTGAACGGTTGACAAAACATACTCAAAATTGGCTTTCAACCCTCACGATTCTCGCATCAGCACTGCACGGTTACTAGGAAAAATAAATACAAACACAGAAATACTACCCATATGAGATATAACCACAGTCGAACGGGATGTGTTGGAGTCTTGACAGTGAGCATTTACGTTGACATCCGCATCGCTCCGGTGGTTGTTGTACAGTACTTCGAAGCAATGGTATGTGGTACGCAGCCGTTTGTCAACTCGTTCTGGTCCTCCCACGTGGCATATTGGCAGTGGAACATTGCCAGATACCTGGGCGATATGGCATATGACCAAGACCGGACAGAAATCACTTGCCCATTGCCCATTTTGAAAGCCCGGTGACCCTGCCCGGGGTGTATGAGGCTCGTCCCCTGGCGTGAACTTGAGCTGTGGTAGCGGTTCTTTAGACGACTCCAAACCATCATCAGACGGCGTTCCGAGTAAACGCCCCAGCAGGCTTGAACCCAGGGTGCCATTCGCTGGCGACGAGACTCGGGGGAGACCCATAATCGGTATCTGTATTACCCGAGCTGGGTCTAGGTCGTGGCCACAGCTGGAGCGGTCAAGCGATCCGTAGACACCACTCGTGCTCTTTGTGTTTTCCCCGGTGCGTCTCTATCGACCCTGCTGTTCAATGGTAGTAGGTTCATGCCATCACTGCTGAGGGTAAGGGTTCCACCGTGGCTGGGCTAGTCTTGAGCCCGCGGGAATCACCGAAGTCCACGCCGTGCTTGGGGCAGCCTATCGTCACCAGCGCACACAGCAGATTTGGGTGTCTCTTGTCTCTGCGCTCCGGCGGGGGAATATGTGCCGGTTGATGGAACTTGATTGCGCCGCGTTTTACAGTCCGACTCATTATCCGCATATTGTCATGTGGTCATTAGGTCATGCGTCCTTGGAGCTGCACCACAGTCAACCTTCCTCCTCAGAATAACAAGCCTAACCAATGGAGGGAATTTCGGATAAGTGGGAAGTCTCAGCGCTTCGGCGTATTGAAGAAATGCAGGTACGTTGAGTGGCATTTTTCGCTGTTCAGTCTTTCCGAGGTTCCTACACACGCACACCTAGTCTAGGGAAGAACAACATTTGTGGCACGCAGTTCGCTGCCCAGAATTCTTGTCAAAATGATGATCAGAATGATGGTAGCGAAAACAAGGAGGATAATGGTGAAAATACTCCTAAACGAACTAGAATACAAGGTAACAGCCTTGGTAGACGCGTCCAGTGTTCTTCTGTTGCCGCCGTTTCTGTCTTTGATCCGAAGGATAGTTTAGCCCCCCCCATGCTGCCCTCTCACGAGGTCGCAGTTCATGGCAGATAGAAGTATTTTGTGTTTTCAACCGCACTAAGACTGACGTCTTTTCATTGGTCAGCTGGTTAGCGCGGTCGATGCTAATAATAAAAACACCTACGGAGTGCGGCTGCTGTTGAGTAAACATGTGCTTTCCATCACGTGCCCTCATCTTTCCCCTTGGGCTCCGCAATTGACACGAGTATCCATCCCTCAATAGGTTCCATCATGCACGTTCCAGCTCTCTCTGCTTGGGATGTTTAGGTGCTGTGCCGTGAGTTCGTGTCTGGATGAACAATGGTTCTTGAAGTACAACATACTTCGAGTCTACGCTTTCACAGACATGTATTGAAGGGAGAGGTGAAACATCTTTGCAGTAGCCTTTTCATCACGTACCCATCTAACATGTGGCAATACGAATTGGTGTTGTTTAGCTTTCACCATATGCACCTACGTGTACATTATTCTGGCTCGTGGTGTGGCAGGCGACCGAGCGAAAGGTAGTGCATATGTGTACATACCGTCGTGCTGACACCCTTGATGAAGTTTCCAACCGACACAACGTTCGTTGTGGCTGTTGTCACCACGTCCCCATTATTGCTTTCGCTTGCGCAGTTATGACCCACTTATTGCTTTTATAGATGCACATGTTACGAGCGTTGTGTGAAAGAAGTTGGTCTCTGAGTTTAGCCAGCGTTGGACTTGTCTATGTAGACATGTAGGCAACCCTTGAGTCTCTTCTAGAAGTATCCGTTTGAAGGAGAAATCGCGTATTTTTCTACAACGGAGGACGAATCAAAATCCAACCAACTGATCTTGGAGCCTGGCAACGATTAGCAATGGTATCGTTATCCAAGGATGAACGAGGCCACTGAGCTGAGTGTATTGCGAAAACAACAAATACAAGATACCCATGCAACAAGCGGCATTGAAGAGGGTCGGAATTGTTCCTGTGGCTGTATGTTTGAATCATGTAGAATACGGTGATCCTTTTCTGTCTGCGTGCGTATCCTTTCCCACCTGCTGCCGGCTGCATGCTCTGGTTTGGTGGTGGACTCTGGAAGGCGGTGCACCGACAACAACGTGACCGTTTGGAGGCTGAACTTGAAAGTAACCATGTAAGTAGATGGGAGCAGCTTCAAACGCGGTCAATGTCCATGTGGTGCTTCTCCGGGCGTCGAGAGTATGTAGTGCAGAAGTACTCTTAGCGGTGCAACCCTTCTGCTTTCGAGTTGCTGCTTACAGCGCAACAACCGAGTTCTTGCGGTCTACTTCAATATTCGAAGTCCCTCTCGGTGACGGTCGAATTACAATTTGTTTCATAGTTCTTTGGTTCCGTTGCTATGGATATGCCCTGCCGGCGGGTGCTGGGATAGGAGCCTCGAAGAGTGGCCGCCCTTCCTTGCGTTGTGTGCTACCAACACATTCTTGCACGTTCGTAACAACCCGAAAGCCGTCCCGGAACCGTTATATTCTAATCCGTGACCAGATGTTCCACACGGGATACTCGCAAAACCTGCTTCGGCTCATGCATAGGGAGGGGGAAATATTTGCTCAGGTAAGCATCTAATATCACACACATCTTCACACGTGGCTGCAATAGTTTTGTTTTTTATTTACCGCAGTGGTCGGGGAGGTCTGTTTGGGCCGGTTGACAGAGTGATAGGGGATGTGCGATGGAAGTGGTGCACACGCTCGGGTGGGCACAGGTATCCGGCTTTCAAGGTACACAGCGACCTGCCGTCACATAAAGAACGAGTGTGAAACTCAAGGCAATTCATATATCGAGTCGATGCTCGTGCATGTTTGGCACCCCTTGTCACTGTTTGAACTATGCAGGGAGGGGACGTTGGAAGCCTCGGCCAGCGCGTGGAAAAAATGCTTGCTTCCGAGACGGCGAGAGTGTTCAAGGTAGGATGTATCAAACCAGCGAGGACCCTCGTCACGCGGTTCGACACCACAAGAATGGAGGAGTTTCATGTGTAGAGATACAAGGCAACCAGTCATGGGTGGCAGAACTAGAGCTTGCATGCAACACGAGTAGGCCACAAGTCCCACAGGACGCTGGTCAACATGAAGATATCAATCAGCGAGAATATGAGGGCGGAAACACTAAATAACATTCAACCATCAAGAGATTCTGGGAACAAAAAAGACTCAACAGGCCTAATCGATCGGCCGCTGGAACGTGCATGGCTTTCGGTTTAGACCCCCCCCTCCACCGCCACCCCCGGTGTTTGCCATCGGGGTTGGGGTTTCGTCGCTTGGCAACGACGTTGTAAAACAAGCCGCCCCCCCCCCGGTGTTTGCCATCGGGGTTGGGGTTTCGTCGCTTGGCAATGACGTTGTAAAACAAGCCCCCCCCTCGGTGTTTGCCATCGGGATTGGGTTTTCGTCGCTTGGCAACGACGTTGTAAAACAAGTCAATTCACTTGGTGAACTCGGCAACCAGGTTACCGTTTTTCTTTACCTCTGGTTTTTTTTTTGGCGGTAACCCTAAATGGTGGTCGAGTAGATCATGTTGTGCGGGGTCGAGAGCCCTCACTCCGCGCAAGGGGGATGATCGTACCACGCTGTGTCAAAATGGTAAAGCATCCTCGAGGCAGTTACACAGTGCTTACAGCTGTCTCTGGAAGTGAAAGCACCAGAAAATAAACTAAATCATACGGAGCTGTCATCCGTACGCAAGTATTTAAGCACAAGATGCCGAACACCCTTAGCAGGATGCAGCGCACCCTTCATGCGACTCGCCGAATACCTCACGGCGCTTCGCGCTTGTTGATGTGAGAGCCTGGTCCGGTGAGAACACGGCGTGCTCCGTCCCGGCTTTGTAGGGATGCGAGGTCAATGGTCTAACGACTACGGCATGTGACTATGAGTACCCCCCCCCCCCACCGCCACTCGCCCGCTGCTTCAACCTGATAGCTCCGGGGGCAGCACAGCGAGGAGCGATGGAGGGCTCTCCTTGAACGACAGCGTCAATATCGCGGGGGCTTATCTCTCCGTATTCAAGAAGAACAGGTGCACTACTATTAATATGTGCCTTCTGGTTGAGGCTACAGGGGTGTGGAGAGCTATTCTGGAATTGGAACGCGTTTGGATGCGGTGCTAGCGTCGGTGTGGTGTTTCTTTCCAGTTTTTATGTTGTAGTTGTAGCCGTCCGTGTGCGTACAGGTGATACTGTGATTTCTTGGCTCTGGCCTGGTGCTGGCGCCCTCCGTGATTCACCAAATTTGATTGTTTGGTCTGCGCGTCCACTCGACGGACTGACGAAGGGGAGCAACGCCGAGCTGATTTTATCGTCAACCCCGCCCCCTTTTCGCCGCTCATTTCCACTTGCGCTCGTACGATGAAGCGCGGCCACCAGGAGACCAGTGAACAGATGTCCGCTCCCGGGGGATTGGAAGAGAGTAAGCTACCAAACCACCAAGAACAGCACCATGGCTATCGTCGGAGGTCCGACGGGATGCAGCAGCAGCAGCAGCACCGGGAAGGAACTGGCTTTGCGGCGAAGGAGGCAGCCATGCGGGCGGCGTCGGCCGCGCGGTGGGCGGAAGACGAGCGTTTCAACCTGAAGAACGCCTTCGGTCTCCAGCTCCAGAGACTAGAGGTGAAACTGAAGTGGAGGTGAACGTTTTCTGGCAGTTGCTGGGGTCTGGCGTAGTTCGTGCGCAAAGAGAGGCTCACTTAGAGCTCATTGCTGTGGCGAGAGGGCCGGGGAATTCGCTCATTCCCTCCTCTCGCGAAGACACATTACGGCAAGGTCACTTTGAGACTGCGATTTACTACAGAGTACCTCTACCCCGTGCGCAACTGAAAACACTCCACTCCTGCCCTCCCTTCCAAACGAATCACATGCTCCAGATGGACTGGGAAGCGCACGAAATCAAGGTCCGAGAGGAGTACGATACCCACCGCGATCAAATTCGATCTCGTTCGGGAATGAGCACTCCAGGCGGAGGAGACGGGGCAAGATACGGCTCGCGCGGTGGGACTGGTGTCGCAGATGCTGCTTCGGCGTCTTCCATGCCTTGGCGAAGCCGCGAGAAACAGGTGAAAATGGTGGTCAAACGAGTTCTCAACGTGATCTCCAGAAACTCATTTTTCACTGAACGAAACACTAGACAGGTCAAAGTGTGGACTAGTGGTTCTTGGAGTTAGTAGTCGCTTGACGATACCGCCGCTATGGCTTTGGTCCGATGACTTCTCCCCTGTGCTTACTCCATCTCGCGGTTTAGTTTGTTCTACTCGTCGCCGTCGGCAATGACAATGCCTACTGTGCGTATCTCTCCTTTACCTACGCGGTCTCTGTGAATTCGCTCGCCCACTCCGAAGGCTATATACGATGGCGCCCGATTGCGCTCGTACACGCGATACCCCCAAACCAAGGAAGAAAACATTGACAGTGCCCTCCATGCAGAAGTTATTTTTCTGGTGCACTCGCGAGGGACAGCGAGCTGCCGGTGCGGTCGCAAGGTTTTTTCACCCTCTTCTCACCGGTTCCTTCGGCGGGGTCGAGGCAGCGGAGGAAGCGACGCAGTCAGCCGGCACGTAGCAACACTGGGAAACCGCGGAAGTATCGGTAGCATCACGATGGTACCGGCAGCATCAAATACAGAGCAGCCTCACAAGGAAATAATTATCCGTGATCGAAACGAGACTCAATTTTGTACCACAAATAGGGAAAACAGGGTCAAGAAATACCTCTGCCCGACACGGTGGCAGCGAACAAAGAAATCGAGCCTCGATCCGACTTAGACACATCGATATTGCGGGCCCATTCTGTACACAATGAAGGCGCCGCTGTTCCCTCAGTTTCACCCAATCTCTTGGCTGTGCACACCCGCCGACCTCCCCTTCTCGCGAGACAGTCGAGGCTCATCCACACGGCGCCGGTTTTCCAGCCGGAGACGGGGAGGGCATCGTCCGCAGGCGGGGCGGGGGGCCAGAACTCCGCGCAGGTGGCCGGGCGGACGGGTGGTGGTCTGGGGAAAAATGGCGACGTGGGGTACTGGGCACGGGGGGCGGCGACGGAGCTCGAGAGGCTGGACGAGGCGTTTGCGGCGGTGGGGGCGCAGGTTAGCGCGCAGAAGGAGGCCGCGAAGAAGTGGACACGGCGGCAGAGAATACGGATGGAGGTGTGCGTGTGTGTGTCTCCGTGTTTGACGTCAGGAGTCCTGTGAGGATAGCCAGCCGGCTGGTCGTCGAAAGCACGGCCGTCGTAGCGGGGCTATATTTGAATTTCTTGGTGGTCGTTTCGGGGTGTCAACTGTTACTTTTTGCTTCTCGTTGTTTCTTTGAGCTTGGGATTGAGTCGCTGAAAAGCCGGACTGTTCGAATGACAGAAGAGGACACAAGGAAGTCCATCCACCCCCCCGCACACGAGCATCTAGGAAGCAAGGCATATTGGGGTGCCACCTGACGAACCCGATATCGCAATGAGAAGAGCAATCTCCGTGTCCGAATGCCTGTCGATCACAGGCGCAGATTGACGCTATGGGGGAAGAGAGAGGTCACCGGCAGCAAAGGTTGTTGGCAGCCGATAGAGAGGAGGCACAACTAATCGCGATGGTGCTCGCGGAAGGACGATGACGCCTCTCACCTCTTGGCAACGTGGCGGCTACAAACCGAAAAAATATTATTTTGTAGGGTGCTAAGGCCGAAAAACTCCTATTCAATGTAGATAGAGTCGTTGAGCCAAGCTTCGCCCACGGAAGCATATGGCAGGAGAGAGGGGAGTTACTAGGCATTAAAGGGTAGCGGCGAACACCGTAATACGCATTCCTTGTCGTTCAAGAGCCCTAGAGCAACGATTGAACGATTCGGCAGCAAGCGGGGGGGGGGGGTTTACACCGTATGACGAACCCGGGCGAATGCGAGACCACCTGCCAGCGGCAACAGCCCTGTGTTGCATGTTGGACGCTCCGGGAGCACAGGGGTAATGACACTGCATGTGCTTTTCTTTCCCGTCCCGTTCCTCCGTAGCATCTTTCTGTTTCCATTATGCCAGTACGAGTTAAAGGTTCTTTGCAGGTAGTACACTGGCGCGAGTGTTGCAGATACGAGCGAAATGGGTTGTAGAGAGACCAACTCCAGTCACCTCCATTCCTTTTCCACAGATTCACTAAGTTGTAGTGAGGAAACGACTCGCCGTCTGGTGCAAGCGAGGGTCTCTAGGAAATACCCTATCTCCTGTGCTTCTGCTCATTGTCCATCTTTTACCACCTCCCCACCCCACCCCACAATCGGTTCGGCTCCCCTCGCCCCGCTCTCCAACGCGTCGTCGCCTGGCTGGCGCTGTTGGTGCGCAAGCAGCTCCGGAAAACTAGCATCCTCGCCTCTCGTATTCCTGGTGTGTGAGGAGAGCCGAGCGAGGAATCATCCTTGCCACGGCTTGCCTCTCAAGTGGCCGCCGCCGCCGCCGCCCCCGCCCCTGCCGCTGCCGCTGCCGTCGAATGGTCTCCCCCCTCCCCGCCGCTGAAACGCCCCCAACTGCCCGCTGCCCGCTTCCCGGTGACCACTGCCCGTCGCCTCCTTTTCCCCCGTGCTGATGTGGCGAGCATCGTGGCAGCGGGTCATCGTTGTCGGTGTTGATCTGGGGTTCGAGATTGGTTGCAATGCTGTTTGCTCCATCGTGGAGAAGAAAGAGGCTGGTTCGCTCTCGAATTGCCATGTGTGAAAGACAACAGCTCCAAATACCATCAAATTGAAGCGGCAATTTTGCAGTCAGTTGGTTGCACTAAAGCCGTGGATTCGAGACCAGAGGAAACTTCGACGTCACAACAACAGACGCTGCTGTACGCAGGTACCCTTCACGGAGAGGATCTATCGAGTAGGCATGTGCCATATGTCAAACCCGTTCACCCCTTGGCCCCTCGGGTACACATTGGTACAATTCGATGTTCCTTGTAAACAATCGACATTGTATCTTGCTCTCGGAGGAGGCAACATGATAGATCGGCAGAGTGACACATTGTAGCAGAGTCATCCGGCAACCCTCTTAACCAGAGCTTTACACGGGGTAGAACACGAGACAACAGCCAGTGGGAGGCGAGGTGAGCCCAACCAAGACCCACAGGCACACTGCCATCTGTACAGACAGGACGTGTTGACCAACCTCACGAATACATGTCTTCCAACCTTTGTCACTCGGAATGGGTGGACGAAACTCATCGGCTCTGTTATTTGGCTCCTGCAGCAGAGAATAACAGCTACCGGTACAGGGCAACATTCGCTCACCTGGTTCGCCTCAATTTTTCCCAGTCACCGCGGTTCCGTTGCGTGGTTGGTGTCAAAGTCACAGACTACACCTCGCGGCGGCGCAGTTCCTCGGGATTTGCAGCAACCCCCCGCCGCCTTCCGTCTCTTCCCTGAAGCGGCGAGTTGACGAATGTCACTCAAAAGTAAGGAAAGCGCTTGGAAATGCTGTGTGGCCTTTACCGCTTGGCCACAGCGTTGCTGTTGGAGTTGGATGGAGAGACTTGTTGCCGCCACCTAGCGAAATAGTCACAGCAGTAGACACTCCTCGGAATAACCCAGAGTTGTAACCATAAATAACAGCAGGGCTTACGTGTACATTGCTCTTACAGGGGGGCAACACCGAGGGAATATCTCTCAAGGCGGGTGGTTTTACGGCCGATCGGGGCATCACAGGTCTTCTGAACACAGATCTTTCGCGTACTACTGTGTGTACACGGTAGTACGTAAAAGACACATCGCATCATTTACGATACAATATTAGGCGTGATCTCCTCGCCGTTGCTGTCCCCGCCCTTGCGTCGGAAGGCACCAGGCCTGTTCTTTGCTCCGCGTTGCAGCTTTAAAACCGCAAACCGCGAAAAAAACACCTGCGTACCCATACACATTGCGGCGGAATCTGGAAATCGGAGACTGTTCTCTGGATCGGTCCAACAATTACGGCAGATAGGTAGATACGCATGATTCGCTACGCCCTCCAATCACTGGCTCTTGATTGTACAAGGACAGGAGGATCACGTGCACCCACTGGCTTCACCACGTTATCAGGCGTGCGCGTGAAGAGGAAGTGGTGCAGATCGACGGCAGAAGAGCCCCCTGCTACCAGCACCCGCTGAAATTTCAAAGAAGATTCTTGTTCCCATCCAACCATTGTTTCAACATGCTTGCTTCCCCTCGCTCCGCTGGGCACTCTTGGAACAGAGTCCAAGAGGTTGAAATAAAACAAGAGGCGAGCGGAAGGTGATCACGAGCGGGTGAAGGGCCCATACATTCGTCTTCACACAGTCGAGCCAATTCCGTCCGCCTCCCGCACCTGCGAAATCTGGTAGTCCTTGCACGAAAACAAGGTTTTTGCCGGTAAGGGCAGCGGAGCGATTGCCTGCGGATGGCAGCCTCGATGAATGATCAAGTGCGGATGTCCTTCCTGCCAGGGGTGGCCGTGGCGGAAGATGGCACAGCTGAAGGACGAGAGTGAGTTCTTGTGTTGAAAGTCGATGGAGTTCATCCGGATGTCCTTCATACGTATTCGCAGACACTCTAACTACTGCTGTACCTAAAACAGCCTACACAGCCTAGCTGTAGGCTACACCTGGCACATAGTCTACCTTTGAACTGTGGGTCCTACCGATGTGGCCTGTAGTCTGCACCGGCCTTCCGCAGCACAGCAGAAGGCACAGATAGCATAGCTGTCTCTCGTGCATCCGCACGCAGTCCCCCGGAGCTTGCCTGTAACCCTCGCAGCTCGCACCGCAGCGCGCATGCGCCGCGGAGAACTACATAAACCAATCTTCAACCACGCCCAACCCTGATCGATCGTTCGTTTGTTTCAAATTTGAGAAAAGAGGGCCGGCGCAAAAAAATAACACGAAACTAGCGGATGCCGCGCCAGTGGTAGCTAAAGAGGGATGCCTGGATTCTGACGATGGCGGCGACTACGGTTCGGATCAGCGGGGAAGCGATTCCGATGACTACAACTACTCTGATTCGGATTCGGAATGCGAATGTGGAGGGGAATGGCCGAAGGTGATTTCAAGAATTGCTTCTCCTCGTTCTAATGCTACATTCCCTCACAGAAAAATGTACCCGTTCGAGATACAGTACTTTTTCTTTGGGATATAAATGTAGGTTGTTTGTGCGTGTTCTCTGCCCCCATGTATTCGGCCGCCAGTGGTTGAACACTGACATCTCCTCGCAACCACTTGTTATGCATGCCCTAAAGTATTTTCCCAGAGCTCTTCCGTACCATACAACATAGTCTACCTCGCACAAAGGTGTGCAAAAAGGCAGGAAGATGACCGGAGTATGTTGTGTCCAGCCCCTGGAGCTGTCGAAGTGTCAAAGAGTTGCATCTCTAGCATACAAGAAAGAGGCACGCGGCGTATCACCCTGGGAAAGGGAAAATGCCGGCAACCACTTCAATACCGACTTGCACCTAATACACCACGCCCCATGTCACGTACAGCTTCCACAAATCCCTCCCTTCCTACGCCGCAAGGGCATTCTTTTCACCTCTGCGCTGCTGCAAAGTTGCTCCTCGACGACGGAATGATACCCTAACCGCGCTACCCCCTCCAACCCGCTGCACCTGCACCGCCTCGCACGCTTTTGCGCAGCATCCCGCGGAAGTTGATGCGGACGAGTTTATCGACGGCGTGGACGGTATATCCGCGAGCGTCCAGTTATCCCCGACCCTGACGAATGTCTGGGTTTATGTCGATCCTCGGAGGCTTTCCGAGGGCCGTGCTCCTGGCACTTGTGTCAAGACCGTCGGCCTGGATCCCAGCAAAGGAGTGGTGGTAAGGAGAACGCGAGGGATGATTCGTAACCCTTTCACACCACATGTGTTTCTGCTGCGGGGTGTTTTCGAAGGAGAGGCCGTCCGTTTGTGGTCTCATGCGACGAGCGGGGCGAATTAATCTCACCGCGAGCCCAGTTTCCTTCTGGCATCGCGGCCATCGCGGGGCGTGGTTTTGATGGCTATTGTTCAAAGTGCTACAATCGTCCGAAGGAGAAGCAGCAGGTATCGGTAACGGCGCCAGAGGTGTTCCTATGCTTACACGTAGCAATATGCAATTCGTTCGAGGCGCGATTGCTGTGCACATCGCTCATGCCGTTCGCGCCTCAAACATGCAGGTGATGCTCACCACCCCCCATGACTACATGTCGTCAGGCAAGATCCCGCAAGTGAAGTGGGCAAGGCAGGTGGCACCGACGGCGATGGACAAGCAGAAAATGGACACCTACGGAAGGTGAGGGCTACATTCTGTGCATGGCTTGAATTTGGCCGGGTAGAGGCTTTCTATCGAAGGGATGCCCCCCTAGAACTATTACTGTAACGGAGCTCTACAGGGTGTGTCTGGCTTGCGCGAGTCCTCGTGCGTGTGGATCAAGGCTCCACCATGCTAGATGAGTCATAGGGTTCGTGTTCGTCTACGACTGGAGACACAAAAAACCCTTCATGCATTCGCCCTGTTACCGTCTTCTTCCTCCTCTTCTCCCTCTCCTTCTTCTTCGTCGTTGTTTTGACGTTCCCTCCTGTGTTGCTCTTCGAAGGTCAATCATTGACCTTCCGTGGCGACGACCTGACCCTAGCCCTTGGGTACAACAATCCAAGGACCGAAGGACTATATATCCCATCGCTCGCGCAAGAATATATTGGAATTACTTGGATGTAAAGTCCAACAAAGAAAATAATAAACTCGGGACATTTGAATATCTCGATGTACCACCGCATGGTGGGGGACGTGAAGTATCGTCCAACAACCATATCAACAACCACGACGACGACGATGACCACAATAACCACAAACCCAATCACTGACACGGACGACCCACCAACAGCACCGGGAAGACTTTCCCGCACGAGTGGATGCTCTGCGGGAAGATACAGGCCCAGTTGACGCGAGCTTGGTCCCAAGGCAAGAGGGTATCACGCACGAGCGACGAACACGTCAAAGGAGGAGACCGACCCGAGCAAGAGATGGGCGGCGATGTCTGCCGTGACGGTGGATCCCAAGTTCGAGAGGGTGGGGTAACGGCGGCGACGACGGCAGGAGAGGGGAGGGCGAACGAGGAGACGGGCGGGGGGAAGCTTGACAGCGCTGCAATACGTCGGGCGGTTAAGATGATTTGCGAGTCCACGGTGGTGTCGGCGGGGCTTGCTGCCTATGTTCTGCGGATCTCAAAGGTGCCTTGGGAAGGGTGCTACCGGAGTGGTGCTACGGGATGATGGGCGCAACGGTAGTGGTGTGATGACGAGGCTGCGTTAGTTCGTGGCGTCTAACTACGCTCAGCGTGCGGACAACACGTAGGTATGTTGCTGCAAAGTTTTGTGTGAGCACGATCCGTAGCCGTACAACCTTGCAACAACGATACGATAGAGATGTTCCAACCCCTTTCGTTTCCCCCATTTCAGAACGACGAGCAAAAGGCACAGCTTTGCCTTGCGGACGAGGAACAGCGACCGGCGCTGAAGGCAGCATTCATGGAGTTCACTGAGCTGAAGGGGAGGTTTCCACAGGTTGACGAGGCGAGTCTCGGTTGTGAATGCGTTCAACGAAAACATTTGTAGAAGGAGGTACAACAGGTTAAGGTTTGGAAAAATGGTATCGTTGGTTTCCACTTGAAGCCTTAAAGAGAAATGCGATTTTTTGTCGATGCCTACATTGCTGAGTTGACCGCAATGCCTAGCAAGATTGAAGACAGGGCTCGCGAGGCCTTGAAGACAGGAAACCAGCAAAGGCTCGCCCAATACTTCGTGCCACAAGGTTAGTTTTTTTTTTTCAACGGTAGTTGTGGCGTCTTGCAGGGTTTGATTCGCCGGTGTTGTGTGACCATCCCTGCGAATTTCTCTGTTTTTTCCGGCGTCGACACGGCATGAATGTATACGGCAACAGTGTGTTCGAGCAGCCAATCGTTTCTTAACCGAGGCGGACTCGCGTTAGCTTCGCTACCCCAGCGGGCATGAACAGCCGAATACATGGCAGGTCTAAACAGCTCAATCACGGAAACGCCGTTTCTTTCGCTCTGTGAAACCCTCATCCAACCCGCCCCTTAGGTATCTTGCTTTGACGCAGTTGCGGCCCATCCTGGGTCTATCGAGCTGCAACGTGACTACCTGGTGTGCATGGCGCTGGCGCAGCCTCTGTTGTACCCGCTGCTTCAGCCGAAGGGGGAGGCCGGTGACGGCGACGATCTGTTAGACCAGTACCGTAGGGCTGAGTTGCAGACGCTCGCCAAAACAAACCCGTTGGTGAGTTGTTGTTGTTGTTGTTGTTGTTGTTGTTGTTGTTGTTGTTGTGCTGCGAGCCGTTTTGGACCGTGTTCGATATGAAACGTGTAGGCATGTATTTAGGCCTGGACCGCCAGGCTGGTGCTACTGTTCCCTATGTGCTGAATGCCACTCTATTGTCTCGTACTCCCATTCACCCTCTCTCGTTTCGACCTGTTTGATGCCAAGGTTTGCGCGGCGTTGACCGTGATCGAAGGGCTGAAGAACATCGTCGAGACCTGCCTGGTTTGCGGCGACCAAATACAGGGGCACACCGTGTCGATGCCGACCGTGTGCCACCAGGTGGGGCCGATGTATGGGGCACGAAACTCGTCGCGAAGAGTCAGAGCCGCGCATCGAATCGCAGCCCAGGACCTGGAGGAAGTGTTCGGAGGCAATGACTGTGCTGAGCAGGTCCAGGTTCTCTCTCTCGAACCCTACTCGCACACAATGGGTGATCTGCTGTCCTCACCCGGTTTACGGTCTGTCTGCCTGCCTTCTTGGCTGTGCCTCGCTCGCCTCCCCTGCCCATCGTCCGACAACTACCAACGCAGCGCTTGTGTACATCGACCTCGCGAGTTTTGGAGAGACGGAAGCGCTGGACCTTCGAGTTTCATCAAGCCCAGTCGCCCACCATGTCCCCGGCGAGGCAGGTTGTGCGAAAGAAGGTATCAGCGCTTGCTGCTGGTGTGTGCTTGGCTACGTGCCCAAAACATCCGTCGTTCGTTTGATCTTCTGTTAGTCTAGAGGTGGCCCCGAGTCATCCACATTCGATCGACGCGTAGTCGAGGGACTTCTTGGAGTGTCGCCCCTATCGATCCGCGCGTTTGGCTCGGTTTTGATATCCCTTTTCCCCGTTCTGCGGAGTTTCACCGACTCAGAAGCGTTGGAGCGCTTTCCGGTTTTGCTGATACGAGGGTTGAAGGGGAGATGCGTTGGGGTGGGATGCAAACGATTGTGGCGAAATTACCCCCGCATATGCCGCATGTTGACGCAACCCACCCGCATTTACGTCCATGGGACGCCCGTTCCGCGCGAGTAGGATATTCGTGTGCTCGTTGCAATGTTTTTCCCTTTTAATATCTTTCACCCCGTTCCACCGCTTTCGTGGTTTTGGATGCAGCTCTCACCTTCTAACACTTGGCGCGTGCCTGCGTCCGCCTTTAATTTTCTCTTCTGCCACAGCTTTTCGAGGCGCCGTCGGACATCGTCCTCGTAAGTCCTGCGGGAGGTGTAGAAGGACAGGTGAGTGAAAACATTGGATGGACACCTCCGTACACATCGAAGGGTTTCCTTTGCAAAGAAAATGTTCCGCCTGTTTTGCGCTTTTTGTGACGGAAGGCAGTTCTGCCTCACTGGTTGGATGGAAGTATACTGTCGTTGGGCGCGTAGGCCAGGACAATTTTCGGTGTTTCTGTACGGAGACGAAGACTAAAGTGAAGACTGATGGCACAGCACCACCACCACAAACAATAACAACAGCGGCGCGCACGCTTTCCGGTAATAACAGGTGCTCAACAACGGCGAGGTGGTGGAACTGTTGATCAACCTCTTCCGTAGAGCCTTGGAGGGCACTCGGCCCGAGCTAGGCTTTCCGGATGCGGTGAGGAAGGAGATCAGCTGTTTTGTTGTTGTTTTTGTTGTTGTTGTTGTTGTGGCTGTCGTCCTGTTGTCGGTGCTGGTGTTGGTGCAACCTGTTGGAGTCTCCGATTTGTGCTCAAGAAGCAAGAGAACCATCGGTGAGAATGCCTGATATTTTCTTGTACCAGCGAGAGCTGTCAGCGAAACGACGCTAGGCGTTCGCCGTGACATACCCCCTCGACAGGAAGGTACAAATTTCGTGGCACGGCGTCCATCTTTCATGGGGTGAATGCCAGGATTCTCATGGGTGCGAAACAATGCGCTATCGGCTGGTATTTGAGGAGAGTTCGTAGAACAAGACTCAAGGAGGGAGTAGGTCGACGGCCAAAGTCAGCGACGCGTTGACACGAGTGCCGCCGTTTGCCATGACCGGGGTTTGGGACGGATTCGTGGTCCACGAGTTGTGCTGTGGTTGGTAACGTCAACCCTGGACAAGTCCGTAGTTGTTGGTGTGTCGTGTCATGGAGATCGTCAACATGCCCTCGCCGCGACGTGTCATGTGTGCATGCGTAGGTGTTCGGACTTCGGGGGACCGGTCGCAAGAGGACCAAGAGCGTCATCGAAAAAGTGAGAGGGAATATATCTTATCACCCATCCGCCGAGGAGTTCTCAAAACGAGGCAGCTGTGCACTTACGTTTGGCGGAATCATTCGTCACTCACATTGGATCCGTCAAAGAAGCCTTCTAAAACGCACTTTCATAGAATTGAGTCGATGTTTTTCTCGTTGAGCGAAAACGTCGGAGTGAGGATGTCGGCACGTGGGCGTATGTAACGTTACTCGTCAGCACTGGCCGTATGTCTCGATGGCCCACACGAGCGGTGTGGGTGATCATGCCCGCACGTGACGAATCTGGACCCGTCGAAGAATCCAACCAGGGTCCGCAACGATTGACGGATGGATCACAAGACACCACTACATTTCGTACGTCCACGGACAACAGCAGCGTGTTTGGAGTCTTGCAGAGGCCACAGGCGACGTCATTCGCCCCTTTTTGTGCTTTGTTTGAATAGCTTCAACACGATGGCACAGAGCTCCTATCCACCCCCCTCCGCGCCCGCCTTCCTCCAGCCGATGGACAAACACACATACATCGTCTTCAGAACAACCATGATGATCACACCTGAAAATGCACAAAACACCCAGGTGCGTCTGGTGCTGAACGCGCTGCCGTCCGTGGCAGACATGCAACGTTGCATCAGGGGGGAGGGAAGCCTTGGCAACGAGGAGAAGAAGAATGACAGCATCGGAGAGCTTTCTTCGCCGTCATCCTTTGTTTGTCAAGTGGGTGGTGGTGGTGGTGTTAGTGGTGGTGTCGGGGTCCCGTTTGGAGCTAGGGTGGCTGTCGCTGGTGTCGACGATGACACGGGACGTGGCGAGGGCAGCGACGCCGAGGCAAAGGAACCCCCTTCCGGAGAGGTTTCGCCCCTGAAGGAGGCGTTGTCGAAAATCGACCAGCTGTTGTACCCCCTGCTGGAGTGGCTGCTGTCGACGTGAGTGGTTGAATTGGAGCTATTAATAGTGTTGTTGGAATAAATGATTAGCCTTACGTGCGTCGGGCGGAGATTCTCGCAACGAATGGATTGCCAAAACGTCGTGTCTCGTCTTATTCATTGGAACTCGTTTTTGTTGAGGCCTTGTTTGCATGCTTGTTTGCGGACTGCAACCTTATTAGCGAGTCAACTCTATCATCTGCTTCTCGTGTGTGTAGTTGGGCTCCCCGTTTGGGCCCTGATACGCTACGCTCTCCACAACACTTTGCACGCTTCATCCTTCTTTTTCTTTCAGGATTCACGGAGGACACCTGCACCTGTTGAAGGAAGCTGAAGCTATCCAGGGGGTTTCGTGCAAGAAGCAGTTCGTGCTTACAGGTGCGCAGTTCAGACCCCCTTCGAATGCCACCATTTTTTCCCGTAAGGTGACGCCTTCGCTGACTACCGAGATAAGTCTAATCTCACGCATACCCGGTGCTGCCGTTGCCGTTCACATATTGCGTATCACTGTTGATAGTTCCACCCAGGTCTTTCAGTTGCCTCCGCGTTATGTGTCTGTCCCAAGCGTGTTTTCAAACATTCCTTAATTTTGTCGCGCTGTGCCTCCGAAATGAATCCTCTTCGACGGAAACTAAGTGCGTTGCTGGACGACTGGAGACTCTTGCAGATCGCTGCGGCCTATCTGAAATCAACGTGCACGCTTCGAACCCGTTTGCCACGGTTGTCGTTGCTTCAACTCTCTGAATTTGATTTTCGTTATTCTGGTTGCGCCGCAACAATCGTGAAGACACTTCAGCGCGAGAGGAGTGTTTCCAGGCGATGAAGCGGGAGGCAGCGGCGTCGTCGAACGGGACAGGATCATTTTTCGCGTTCCACGGCAGCGCTCCGGGCAACTGGCACGGGATCCTTCGCTTGGGTATCAAGAACATGTCAGGTGTGTGTTCCATCTCCCGCGGTGCTGCAGACGACGATGAACACGAACGTATGTTCTCGGACTGCGTTGGTTGTCCGTCTGACGGTCAGTCCAGGTCCGTGGTGCCAGGGAAAATGTTGGCCGTGTGGTTGTTCCCCAGTTAGCGGCTCATCGTCTCTGCGGAAGGTGCCACCACAACGTACGCCCTTATTACAGAGTTCGTGCTACGAGATTGACAGGACTTACTCTAGGCACGGTTTGAAAGAGATTGGCCCATTCTATTTCTCTAAATCCGCTTACGTGCTCCGTCCGCCCTCTTTCCTTCCTCCATCTGTCTCCACTGCCGATTCGCTCGTCCGAAGCGCCCGTTTTGAGCAAGGAACAACATGGTCACCAACCTGATTTGTTCTTGGCCACCAACATCTGGTGTTTCGTTTTCTCTTCTTTTCAGCCAAGCACCGCTCCTCTTTCTTTTACTTTGTGACACAATAAGCACAGACGCTCATTGCCGTTGCATCCATCCTCACCCTGTCGTGCGTGTGTGTGTACTTGCGGCGCTGCGTGCGTATTCGCGAACAAATTACCTTCTATGCACTCTAGAATTTCACAAGCGGTATATGCCAGCAACAATGACAGCGAGTGTGGACGAGCAAGCGGAAGGGACCCCCTTCTGAAGTTCATGCGTGCCGAGAAGACATGCCCCCCGCGAGCACGATTTCCCACATTTCTACCCTGACCCCCTCGTCAACGACAGGCTCGGAGTACATGTCGAACGGGTCTGTTTGCGGCAAGGGCATCTACATGGGTCGTACTCTGGGCGCGTCGCTTTCCTACACGCTGGAAGTACGTCGGCCAGTCGTGAGAATCGCTGCTACTCCTGCCACTGCGGCAAGACCCAAAGCTACCAACCGTGGCATAGTTGCTGCCATTTCTCGTGCTGCTTCTCGTGTTTTTGGTCGTGCTACCACCAAGGCTTCCCGTGCCGCTGCTTCCAGCACGGCTGCAAATGCTACCGGTGCTGCTCCTGCTCCTGCCTTTGTTGGAAGCCCTTCGACGCAAGGCGCTGCATCTGGCGGTCGCGGTGGGCACGGGAACAGGTTGAACCCACCCGCCGTCAACGCACTGAAAGCACCCCCCATAGTTGCTGTATGTGAAGTCATCGACAGGTAAGGAATTGCTTTTTAGTACTCGGTCGGTACTTGGTAGGCTCGAAACCAAGCCATGTGGGCGATTCGACTCTTCTGATTGGTTGAAAACTGGCCGATTCACCCGCAAAATTTGAGGACGGCATTAAGAGTATGTGGCGCTTCGCCTCTCCTTGGGCGTTGTAGCTATCTCCCACAAGCAAGCGGTATTTTGTACTGGTACGTCTTGATGAGATGAGCAGTTCCCCTTGGTCCATTCACGAAAGCGTTGCGAATAACGCGCCACCAACGCTGAGCTCCATCCTTCAGGTTGAGAGAGGGCAGAATGCTACCCGCGTTGTTCTTATCCCCGTGCCCTTCACTGTCAACCAACCTCTGTGGAATGTATAATACTACACTGGTAGCAGTAGCTTCCCCTGTTCGTTCGTCAAATTTGTAATTGCCTCTCCTTCTCGCCGGTTTCTTCATCACCACACGCAGACCGGAATACAAGCGGAACAACCGTCTCCTGGTTATTCCGGACGAGCACTGCGTGGCGACGAGGTACGCTCCATCCACTCGTCTGACCCTACCCCGCCGCCCACCTTCGAGATGGTGGTGGAATGTCACTCTCACTCCCGAAAGAAAGTTGACGACGTCGGGAAGTAGAATCTAACACGTGCTTCTTAGAGTCCGACGAGTATCCAGTCATGTAGGGTCAGGAGGTCGTACATACAGAAATGCCCCGAACACCACTACCTCGAAGCCTTCTCATCGAGTGACAGCATCCTCCCCCGTGTTTCGTTTGCCTACGGCAACACCGGTGCTTGCACGACAACAAGGTTCCTGCTGATCGACCCCAGCAGGGCAAGTCTCCGGTTGGCCAATGTTGACTTGGCGGCTGCCGCGGAGGCACGGTATGCGAGCATTCACCCCGCCGTATAGCGTCGTCCCCAACGAATTGCATTTGTGATCTTGCCTGTGAAGACCGGCGTTGGTACCGATTTTCTTGCGGCGCTGTCGCCTGGCGGTGGTCGCGGGGGGCCACAAGGCAGCCAGAAATGTTTTACACTGCGTATAATGCAGCATGACAGTGTTGAGATAGGGGGTATCTCGTCTGCACAGCGTTCGGCGCAACGCATGTGAGCCAACGTGCCGCGATTCCCTCATCTGTGGAAACCACGATTCTTGAAATTTCTGTTCCTAGGCAACAAGCTGAAACCCTTTCGGGGGGACAGGAGTAAAGGTTCTTGCGGTGTGCCCATGCTTACATTTAGTGGAATGTTTCAAGAGACGTTTGGTAAGGTATCCCCATGCGATTAGATCGTAAAAGTGCTATTTACCTAGGAACAGATAGGGAACCATGCAAGGTATGGGGCGGGTTGCCTGGAACGTATCCGCGTTATAGAGTTTAGATCATAAAAGTGCTACTTACATAGGAACAGATCGGGAACCATGCAAGGCATGGATGGGGCGGGTTGCCTGGAAATTATCCGGGTTATAGAGTTGGCACATGTGAACCCAAGTCGTCGACGGGTTGAATACAATTAGATTGGGTACCGACATTCCCGGCCTATTTGTTGGACGCAACCACTTGACATCGTTGCCGGAAAGAAGCATGCCATCAGTGGACGACGCTACAGCACATTCCTAGGTACTCGACGGTGGGAACGAACAAGGAAGTGGACTTTTAAGACTAGCTACCCTTGAGTACACGGGTCCCGGCACTAGCTAGACCCCCCTCGCGGCAAACACCGTTCAGGTGACGACATGTACACTATCAACCGGCGAAGTTCTGAATGAACTACAACGACACTACTGCAATGCAAGCAAACGTCGGATTCTCGCTCTCCGTTAGTGTTGATTTAGATCGAACAGCCTGTAAAACCCAACCCTTTCCAAAAATTCTTCCCATCCTGGGAGAAATACAGTACAACAATAAGAAGCAAGCGATCCATGAACTAGCTATAGAGCGGCAGCAGCAGCTGGGAATACCAGCAACCTCTGGAAGGGCGTCCCAAATAGTGTAGGCACCTGCTCAGCCCCTCTGCCACCGGTTCGACGTGAACCAAGTTACTACCTACAAAGGTCGGACCTCGAAGAGTGGACGATTCCCTCGCCATAACTATCACATGGAAATACGATGCTACACACGGCCAAGTTCGCCTCCCCAACGGCCTTCGCCAGGTTCGCCGGAAGAGGCTCTTCCATTTTGTGCTTACGTAAGCGGAGGGCCGTGTCGTACAAAAGCACGAACCCGCACGCACCTACGATTCCAAACCCCCCGGTACCTTCCAACTTCATCGCATTTCACGCACGGACATGCACCAGACCCCGCCGCACATCTCATTTTTGTCTCCCGAGCACGGGGAACGACAGTTCATGGACTCGCCATGCTTGAGGGGGTCCGTGTCCTCGCCCCCGCAGAAGCATTGGAAGCAGTCTGGGTACCGGAGTACTTGTACCCGCCCTCGGTACAGATGTTCATGCACAGCTGCATGAACGACGGGGTCAGGCACGTAAAGTGGCAGGCAAGGCGCAGCAGCAGAGGGGAATGTCCAGGAAAGGGAAGGGGGGAATTCCTGTGGTTGCCGATGTCAGTGATGAAAAAAGGAACCCCACTGTAATTTGCATAGCAGGGCTGTGGCAGGTGTTTACGGACATGACATGTAATATGTGGGGGGTACACATGAAACATGTCCAAACGTGGGGGGCCGTTTCGGAAGCAAACGCGATGGAGAACGGCCCTCTGGACGAAATACTTAGCGCAGCTGCCCTGGGATACCGCCTCCTTTCGTTCCGGGATTTAACGGCATATGCATACTTTTCCGTCTCATGAAGCAGTCAGGCACAGAATGAAACAGTCGCGGCTACGTCGTAGTCAAAATGGCGTCGATTCGGTCCTACTATCTGTGATTGTATCCCTGCCTGTCTCTCTTGAGCGGCCGCTCGTTTCCTGTGACCAAACCAAGCGTATTGAGACTCCTTGGAACATATTTGTCTACTCTGGAGCATTATTGTCTATGTGCACGCATTCAGGCGAGATCAACAAGCTAACAGCGAAGTAGCACATACCTCGCCCGTCATCTCGTCTTTCTGCGCGTCACTGAGAGACATCCACGTCATGATGCGCTCGGTCTTGGTGTCGGCGAAACATCCATGATCAATGAAGGTCGACCGGCCGGCATCATCGTCTTCACTTCGCAGTCGTCTTCAGTCTGTGTGTCCTCTACTTCGATTGATCCGTCCGGTTTCGAAACGAAAAAGAGCGCGAGGGGTGGTGGTGGCTTTTTAGGTAAAAGGGATGCTCGGCGTACGGCAGTAGCATCAAAACGTACCGTATCATCACTGTACTGGATGGGTGTGAAACATGACAACGGAAGCAATTGACTAACGAAGCCACCGCCGCACGCAAGACAATACCGGCACACTCTTTTTTCTAGAAGGGCGAACATCGGACGTGTAGGCAAAGAGTGCAAAGAAAAACAGACCAATACCGGAATCCCTGTGAACGTATCAAGCTTTCTTCACGTACTACATTACACACCTACCTGACGTGATCTCGACATCTGGAGTTGGTAGGAATGCCAGCGAATAGGAGAGGATGACGGCAGGGAGGACGTGGGCGACGGCGGGCGAGCACCGAGAGGTGGGGGGGGGCGGAGGGGGTTTATAAACACTGTGAGGCTGAACACGCCAATCACATGGAGAACCGTTTGTTGCTGTCGTCAGCCAGCCCTGGAATCACGTTTAAAAAGAGAACTGCCTCGTTCTCGTTGTATACGAATATGAAAGGCCCGTTGTACTGTGCTCCCAAACCAATTGTTGGGTACAGGCGGTGAGGTTAACGACCGGCCACTGGCGGGCGAATGTTGCCCAACCAAGGCTCCTGCTGTCGAAGCACGCCAGGGTTGGAGGGTAAGAAGGAGAAGATCATTCTTCGTCTACAAACTTCAAACACGGGAAGAAGCACGCGCGCGCGAGAGAGATAGAACGAACAAAGAGATAACGTTTCGGTCAAACACACACCAAACAAGGTAAAAGCGACGAAAGGAAGACGAGGCTAGACCACCGGACGTACCGGCACAGTTCCACAATTCTTCCGGGTAGGCGGCGCCTGTTCCACAGAGACCAAACGAGCCGATATAGGAGTTGGGCATGAGAACCCAGTTTTCCTTTTCGGGCGCGCAAGTGCTTGGCCACGAGGGAGGGTTGAATTCCTCGTAGCCGATGCGCATGCAGCGGTACCCGGTGTCTGAAACGACAGGAGGGTTGAGGAGCAACGAGGGGGGGCGGGGCGTTCTCATGTTTTGCATACCTTAGCGGTTAGACCATTGACCACGCGTCCTCGAGAGGAGGGAAGGGGAGAGGGGGGGGTGTACTCATAGTCGTGCATGCCGTAGTCGTTAGACCATTGACCTTGTTCGTGATAGTTGCTGCTGTGTGTGTCGACAGAGTAACGTAGCACAATATGATTGGACAGTTTGAATTGAGGGACTGTCGATGTTGCAGATCGCTGAGTAGCCACATATTATCAGAACAGCAAGGAACGTTCTGTAGGAATGCTCCTCGTGGATGGTGCATTTCCCCGAGTGTATTCTTTATGGATAGTGCATCAACCAGAGGATTCATGGTACGTTGTGAAGTACGTTGGCCCCTGTTGAGTCGTTGTGTTCCGATATTGTGTTCTGCTTTCGTCCGTTGGTCGAGCGACGGGTGGTGCTGCGGCGCTGCGGTGCTCGCCCCACCCTTGCTCACTCCACCTTTTGACCTGTCTGTTCTCCTGGTCCAAGGTCTCATCAATACAACATCTTTTCCCCAGAAGCCACGAGTTTACCAACACGCTATAGCGAACCAGTCGACTGCTGCTTGTCCCCTTGGACTGTACGTCAAGACTGAACGGAGGAAGATTGATCACCTTGCTTCGTGATGAGTGGGCCTGCTGGGGATCATGTGGATTACCCACCTCCGGGTGATTCGCGGGATGTTATTGGTGGTGAGAGACTGGATTCGATTGAGACACTGTTGTCCCAGCTCACGAGCATAATCAAGTCGCTTGTTGGGCAACGAGGTGATCAGGTGGAGTCCTCTGTTTCATTTGCTGCTGCGCCGGGAAGCGGCGGAACAGAGTATGCTGGTGTGCATCAATCGGATGTCACTGGCAGGACTGTGGGAGGTACGGACAGTAGTGTCCAAGGCTTTGGCATGTCCAGCATGTGGGTTGGGAGTAGTAGTCTTGCAGACTCAGGCTTGAACCTTCGTGCAATTGTTGTTTGTCGTTCCTCTGCTGGTGGTAGAGCCAGCGGCGGAACCGACGCCGGTTGGCATCCTGTAGATGCTACTGGCAGGACTGCGGGAGGTAAGGGCAGCAGTGCCCAAGTCCTTGGCATGTCCAGCGTGAGAGTTGGGAGTAGTAGTCTTCTAGACTCAGACTTGAACCCTCATGCATCTGCTGTAAAT